>PVJI01017830.1:0-34734 GCA_004026765.1 Micronycteris hirsuta | reverse complement strand
GTTCCAGTCAAATGAGCCACACCAGCCAGGGCTAGGGAGGGGGATTGTTTTTAAATAAGCATCCCAAGCAATTTGTATCATAAAACAAAATTGGGAAACACAGCCTTACTTTCTACTTCAGGTTTGATGTGAGAGGGGAAAGGTAAATGAAACTCTAGGCATTTTGAGAGAGAAAATTTACCCAGGAATTGGTAATAAAAGTGTTGGAAAGGCTGGATAAATAAAACAGGGGAAGGTGAGGTTGCCCAAAGAATTGTAACTATAGGAAACCAGTAGCGCTCTAGGGCTGAGGGAACAAGGGGGGAAATAGGGTGATCTGGAGCTGGGAGGCTACTGAGGTTCCCCGTTTTAGAGCTGATTTCTGGTTTAGCTCCTCTGAGGCTTAGCCACTGCTGGGGTAGGAGAGAGAGGTGAGAGAGGGAGAGAGAGAAAGCATGAGACAGACTGAGAAAGAATGAACAATGGCTTGTGCCCTCTTCTGGCTCTTGAGTCTCCTCTAGTCCTTGCAGTGGCTGAACCTGACTGGAATTCAGCCGGGAAGTAAGTGTGAGAATTGTAGGAGGCAGGTGTCCAGCCCACTGTGATATGGAGCAGAACATAGATGGTAGGAATGGAGCGGAGAGCCAACAGGCAAATAACCAGCTGGAGGGTCCAGGCAAAACAAGTTCATGGCCTGAGGCAGTCTGTAGGTAGGAGAGTAAAAAACAAGCAAGTTCCCTTTAAAGTAGGGACTGGTAAGAGGTTAGGTTGGTAAAAGTTATGTCTATTTTACTTGGCAGTGGTAGTTAACACCCTGTATGACATAGTTTATGACTCAATGAATGGAAAGATGATCTATTACCATCTAAGTCAGAAGTTGCAACCTGCAGCTACTGGGATGAGTCAAGGCCACAGCCTTATTTTGCAAATGTACACATTTTAAAAAGTTTAAATTGGTTGCTGAATATAAAAATTATGATATTTCACATAAGAATCAAGAATTCTAGCTTCTCTTGAAGAGTCAGAATATTTGGCACAATTTTCTAATTTTCCAATTTTGCCAAATATTCCAACCTGGCAACAGTCAGCTGGAAGAAGTGGAGTGGCAACCCGACTTAGACGGAGCTTGTGTTCTTCGTGTGTGTCTTCCTCACACACATGTGTGCATGGTCTCTGTGGGCTTTGTGTCAAAACATGGAAAAAGAGGTTTATCTGTGCCCAAGGCAATTTACTACTGTTGGTGGGCCACAGTGGGAAGGAATATTGACAATGATGATTATGGTGATGATGAAGGAGCTACTAATCACCAGGTGGAAACATCCAGAGGTGAATACTGGTCCTCTGGGAAGATATTAAAATTCCTCCATAGCCCTGAAAACTTAGCTGTTTTATGTAAACAGAATGTCACATCAGTAGAGATTTTGCTTGTTTCTACAAATTTTGGGTCTGGTGTTAAACTCCCTCTGGATGTTTAATGTGTGAGTCCCTGCGCATCCTTACAGGGAAGAACAGGATCACAGATAGATGTAATCCTCTATCCTACTTCCTAGTAAACAAGTACCTAGAAACTTAGCAAACAGCGTGGTGACTATCCTGAACTCTAAGAAACTTCAAAAATCAACGGGAGCTGGACAGGAGCTCTGATTAGAAACACTTCAAAGATGCTTTCCCTTCACATCAGCATAAAGTTATTGCCTGGTTTTGCTACTAAGATTTTAAGAACGGTCTGAGCATAATTCTAAAAAGAAGACAAATTTTTATTCAGCTGACCCTGAGCCAGTATCTTGCCTTTACATTTGCATGTGAGTATTGTAAAGGAGCTGAAAAGACCATTCATTGTATCACTTATGTAAAAATGGGTACCAAAGCTTGGAATTTCAAAGCTGTATGACTTACTAAAACTAGGAGAAAAGATGGACAATCACAGGGTGCCCTTGGCTTAGACAGTAGACTCCAGGGACTGTCCCCTCCCCACTTTCCACTTGGTAGGATCTCTGTTGCGGGGATGAAAGGCTTGGAAGTTTCAGTTCATGTTGAGAATTTGAAGTGGACAAAGGGAAAAGGGGCTCCCTGGGGATACCCGGGAGGGGTATTGGCCTTCCTAAATGTCTTCCCTCCTATTATTTGGAAAAAAACATTTTTTTTTTATGGAAGAAAAGGAGCAGAACTTTATTAGAATACATTTATATTAGGAAACATACAAAACATTTCTTACTGTAAAATTAATGAAAACGATGAGTCAGTTTTCACAAATATGTACATTGAAATCAGTTTCTGAATGCTCACTATGTCTTGATAACCTCAGAATCCAGTTCATTTCTCAATTTTGTTTTTTCTGCAAATATTGAGAAAATTCAAATCCATATAAATAAGTAGTTGCAAGTAGTAAAACATTTTAGACAGCCATTCTTGCAATGTAATGTCCAAATGTCTTAAAATTTGAGTCATTTAAAAGGTAAACTTAAAAAATTATTTTGCACTAAAGTAATATCTTCACAGTTAAAACATTAAATAGTATAAAAAGCTCATAAAATTTAGTAGTTCCTTTCTCCAGCCCTCCCCACCCCTCCTTCCTGCTCACCGAATTCAACTATAATACTCTCAGCCACTTTAGCTGTTTGAGTGTTTACCTGCATGTCTGTAAACAACCTTGTTCTAGTCTTTCTTGAATAACATGTTTTGAATATTATCCATTATCTTTCTTTTATGGTGGCTGAGGGTTTTACACTCTTAGCCCTTATTCTCTCCCATCTCCTACATTATTGTCGCCCTTCATTCTCGTACTATACAAACTTTGGTGAAAATTTAGTGTTTACATTATAACAACAGTGTAAATATTGTTTGCTACTGACCAGATAGTCTACCATGATCATTTCTGCTACAACTTTTATTTTTCCTTGAGTTAATAATTACCTTATATTTTTTCATTTGTTTGGTTTACTATGTAATTGTTATGGGCTGAATTACACCCCCCTATCCCCCAAATTTGTATGTTGAACCTTAACCCTCAGTACCTCAGAATGTGACTGTATTTGGAGATAGGATCTCTAAAGACGTGATTATGTTACCATGAGGCCATTATGATGGGCCCTAATCCAGTATGACTGGTGTACCTGTAAAATGAAATTAGGACCTAGACACATACAGAGCGAAGGCTATGTAAAGACACAGTGGAGAAGGTAGCCATCTGCAAACCAAGAAGAGAGGCCTCAGAAGAAACCAACCCTGCTGACACTGTGGTCTTCGACTTCTAACCCCCGTAACTACAAGTAAATAAATTACCACTGTTTTAGCCATCCTGTGGTATTTGTTACGGCAGCTCTAGCAAACTAATACATTTGATTAATTTTTTCTCAAATGATCCAACAAGCACTTCAATGATTTTTTCAAACTCTTAAGAGTTCTAAACATTTTGTCAGTCCCAGTCTTCCCCCTCCCTTCTCCCACAGTCTTCTTTCAGGGATGCCCCAAACTCATATGGAATCTGGGGTACTCAGCCCTCCATCAGAAGACCTGACTTGGTGAGCCACGCTTGGGCTGATCTTCTGGTGCGGTGTGGGGGGGGGGGGTTCTGCTGGGCAAGAAGCAACCTGTACAACCACAGTTCACATCTTACTTGCTGTCCTCCTGCTCTAATATGTGTTCCAGTCCTTTGCTGAAATCTTTGGACTTTCTTTTCCCACTCTCCTGTCTGCAGCACTTGTTTTCTGCGTCCTATGTTATTCTCTCTCTTTTCGTTTACTCCCTCCTTTTGCCAAAGCAGACTTTCCAGTAATTTTCCATATGGGAAGTCAAACCTTAAATCTTCAAATACCTGAACATGTCTTTATTGTACCCTCATGCTTGATCAATAGTTTGATCAAGTATAAATAATTCAAGACTGAGAATAAATTTTCCCTCAGAACTTGGAAGTTATTGTCTGCCACATTCTGTCACCCAGTGTGAAAAGTCCCAGGGACTTTCTGATGGTCTGATTACCTGTATTGATATAAGTAAGTAGTAATTTTGAGATTCCCAAGGAAAACCTACTTAAAATGGCAGTTTACAATTATTCATATAAAATAATACAACAATAATGTGATTTTCCACTGTGTATTAGTACACATAAAAACACTCAGGAAACTCTGAAGTGTTAGACATGAAAAATATTCTTACCACAATTTTGATCTTGGTTGGAGAGGTGTTTGATGATATGGAAGAGAAAGAACCCTCTGGTAATATATAATTCAGTTTTTTTTTAGGCTTGATTCAAATTTGGGACAGGGAGGACCATCGTTTAAAGGAAGCATAGGGAAATGGCTTTCTGATATGGTATCTAAGGAAGCTTCATTCTGAAATGGGACATAAAATTGTTGTTGGGGGAAAATGCATCTTCTGTGGCTACAAGCACATTACATGATCCAAAATTCATTCAACAAATGTTCACTGGACTCCTCCATGTGCCAGGCCTGGTTCTGGGTGTTGGGATGGAGGAATGAGCCAGGAAGACCTCGCCTCTGCTGCCTGGTGTCTGCTGTGAGGGGCAGGGGGGAAGATGGACATGAACACGTTAGAAGTGACTAAGCAGTTACTTGAAGTGAGATGGGTGTTATAACACATGGAATGCAGAGGGTAATGGGAGCCCCTGGGGTGGGATCAGACTCTAATCTAGGGTGTCATATGAGTCAGGTCTCTGGGGGAGGTGATGTTTAGATGAGAGTAAAGAATGAGTGGGGTGAGCCATGTGGAGTGGCCAGAAGGGAAGAGAGCTCCAGACAGAGTATGCTGGGCATGGAAGGAAAGTGATATTTTCACTTAAGCAGCTTGCATGTGGCTGTACCATGCAGGGTGAGAGATAGTGAGACAAAGCTGGAGAATTTGGCCGAGGTTTTACAGTGGAAGGTTTAGGTCTTGATCCAAATGGCAGCAAGTCATTGCAAGGCTTTGTAAAGGGGAGTGAGTGATATGATCAGATTCTCCTTTTATTTATTTATTTATTTTTAAAAGATTTTATTTATTTATTTTTAGACAGAAGGGAAGGGATGGAGAAAGAGAGGGAGAGAAACATAAATGTGTGGTTGCCTCTCACGTGGCCCCCACTGGGGACCTGGCCTGCAACCCAGGCATGTGCCCTGACTGGGAATCGAACTGGCGACCCTTTAATTCGCAGCCTGTGCTCAATCCACTGAGTTACACCAGCCAGGGCAGATTCTCCTTTTAAAAAGAATACTTTGGATGGGGGAAAGAATGGAGGCAGGAGTAAGCTGTAGTCATCCAGGGGAGAGATGCATTGGTGGGGTCAGAAAGAAGTGGGAAAATTCTGGAGGCACTGGGAGACAGAATTGACAAAGATGCCATTTTGTTCTCCTGAAAGAGAGCGAATGTGTTCCGCCAGGGGGCGGAGTGGCTGCGGCAGGTAGAGGAAGGTAGGAGAGGGATGGTGGGACAGTGAAGAGGCAGGAGTGCCCGGAGTCACAGGTCCTGTAGGTATCCACCCAGGCAAACAGAAGCATCGGGAAATCATGCGGCAAAGAGACAGGCCGAATAAGTTTCTGATGTGGGGCAGCAAGGGGTGAGGGCATGAGTGTCAGGAAACCATAGTGTCAGTAGTTAGAAGGAAGTGGGCTATTGGCCACCCAGAGATATGAGGCGGTCTTGATCCTGATTCATTGGTCTGGCTTAGCAGGGTTCTCTGAGCTCTCTGTGAGGGTAGGCGTGCCCCAGAGTGACAGCCTCCTAGAGAAGACAGGTGACAGCAGATAAGTAAAGACTCCCATCAGTTCTGTCAGTTCTGTCCTTAGCATGCAGGAGATGGCTCCTCAGGTGTGCAGCAGGACAAAAAAGTGTTTCCCAAAGTATAGTAGTTCTGTGCATTTTATCCAAGAAGGGGATATAGTGTGCTCCATTGCCCAACTGTATTTTTTCACAGAACCCTTTTTCCATGGAGCATCTCACAGAATGGGACCTGACTTCTATAGAACCCCGGTTGGGTAATATACAATTGGTTAACTACCATTGTAGAGAAGTGTGTAAATAATGGAGGAACTGTGAGATAAGTGCAGCCATGTCCATCCTGGGAGGTCAGAGAAGATGGCGTTTCAGCTGCTTGAAAGGTTTGTCAGAGTCCGCTGGGCAGATAGATATGCGGCAGCTGGGACAAGTCTGGGGCTGGGAGGAGTGTGTCCCAGGTACTGTGCTAGACTTTAAGGGATCGCACTTTGCATAAGATTTGCATGTTTCACTATGATGAGTGTCACTGCTGCGGATGAAAAGGTTTTGAGCTGCTGTGAAAGAAAAGCTCTGATGCAGGACTGAGTGAGAAATATGGAATGGTGGAGCTAGGATTAGTCCATGGGACTTGGACGACAGCTAATACCATGAAATTCTCATGTCCTATGCACAACTGGGGGAGAAGGAACGACATCTGAGGTGGAGGAACAACTCTTGGGCCTGGTTGCATTTGGGTTTCTGTCCTTGACTAGTTGGATGAATGGTTCATTGTCATTCTGTAGAAACAGAGTGAACTGAATTTGTTCATGGCTTTCAGTCCTGAAATAATCCTTTTTGGGAATTTACTCCCACTAAAACGCGGCAATATGCTGTTACAATGGTAAAGTGACCATAAGAGGGCGCCAAAGACAAAAGTATGTTGTTATGTTCTGGAGGAATGAATTCAGCAGAAGGCTATCTGAAAATAGGGCATAAAAGGGAAGGAAGGAGAGATCTGGAGAGGCCAAGGGAGGAGAAGAAGAAAGGATGAACTCACCAACAGACAGTTACAGATTCATTTATAATCTTGGTAGCAAAGTATAAAAATTACAGAACAAAACCAAATCTATCCACAATTCAACTAGGGTCTGCTTTAGAATTTTAGGAAAGGACTTACAAATTTTATTCTAAAGTACAGTTTGTGTTTTGTTTGCACATCCTGAAAGCTTTTGTGGGTAAATAGACCCCTTTTCTTTGAAGACAATGTCTGTCTTTCTCCAGGAGCCAAGTGAAGATAATCCTTTCAGTTTTCACTCAGGTCCAGGCAGGGCTGAAATAGACAGGCAGGGCATTTCTTCCTGCTCTCTCATCCTGGGTTGCTTCTAGGGGAAAGATGAAATTCTAGTTCAAAATACTTAAATTGTCCAAGAGCCACTTAAGTGGTAATACCTGTTTTCTGTTTTTCAAATTAATGAAGCATGTCTAGAGCTTCTCTGCTTTTATTTCTGTGATGCTAACATACCCATGTGCATAAATAATACCCATGAATTGAATGTGCTTTAATAGAATCACATGATTTTAAGGCTTTTTTGAATTGTTTAAAAATGCTTGTTTTGATAGTGAAAGTTAAATATTTTTGCCCCTCCCTTTCCAATTGTTTATATTTATGAACAGCTAAAATGCTAATCTTCATTAAAATAAATAAGTTTCAAAGGTTTTGTGATCTATGCCAGATCATTTTTACTAAACAACATAGGAATGTATCTTGAAGAAATTTTAACCCAGGAGCGTAAGTAAGAATTGCTCTTTTAAGAAAATGGAGGTCTTTCTCCGTGGTTCCAAATCTCCTGGTGAAAGTCAAAGTGTTCAGCCGAAAAATAATCATCCGTTAGAAGGTCGGAGAGGCCCCGAGAACCTTACGCTGGCTGGTTTTTCTTGAACAACTAGAAAACTTGAAACAGATTCACCAGAGAGTGTGAAATAATTTGTCAGATTGGGATACTGGTTTCTAGAGCTTGTGCCTCACAAATTATACTTATTTATTTTTTATTTTCTTCCCCTTTTTGGTGAGGGCATAAAAAAAGTTGTGTGGATATGATACAGATAATTGCTTAAGCTTTTAAAGCCCCCACTAAAAAATAAATCTCTGATTGTTTTTAACATTGAAAGCTGTTTCTATGGAACTAAGGAAACCATTTTTATCCAAGTGAAGAACTGGGCAGAGAGACAATAAATGAATTTAGGGATAAATGGGTACCTCGTGGATAGAGAGAAATGCTAAAAGTGGGGACCTGGTGGGATCAGTGTTTTGATGCAACTGTAATAAATGACCAGAAAGAGATGAAGGACAATAAATTCTTCATGTTTGTGGAGGACACCAAATGCACAAGCTTAGAAAGGAGGAGAAGAGGCAGAATCAAGTGGAGAGAGAGAGAGAGAGGACAGGCCTGTTATTTGGCAGGGTGTGAGCGTATGGATCAGAAGATGTGCCAAGTTCAAAGTTGCAGACAAACAGACAAGGAGGTGCAGGACGAGATAAAACCAGGGTTTGGCGGTGTGGGCTGTTAGAAAACCTAACTCATCAGTTATCCATTAGTGCTAAATAGGGGATCTGCTCAGCCTGGGTTCCAGAAGGGTGAAGGTTAACCCTTTCATGTGCTAAAAGTTCTGTGTAAACCTTTTAAAACAGATTCTTTTATTTTTATTATTATTATTTTTAAAGATTTTATTTATTTATTTTCAGAGAGAGGAGGAGGGAGGGAGAAAGAGCAATGTATGGTTGCCTCTCACATGGCCCTCATTGGGGACCTGGCCCGCAACCCAGGCATGTGCCCCGACTGGGAATCGAACCGGGACCCTCTGGTTCCCAGCCCAAGCTCAATCCACTGAGCTACACCAGCCGGGCGTAAAACAGATTCTTTTAAATAAAAACAAATGCGCTTCTGCCTTGATAGAGTATATGGAAAATAAGAGAATGTTCTTTTTCACTAGGCTCACAGCTAAGAGCATCTCCAAATGCCCTGCAGCACGTGCATTTGAAAGGGTGCAGCAAACGTGTGCATCACTAGTCAGGGTCAAATGGGTCCCCCTGTCTGCAGGAGGCAGGTAGAGTGTGGCCCCGAATCCTGTGCTGATGTTTCAAACTGGTATTTCCTGTCTTTTTTCCTACTGTGGTCATGTGTCTTCTTTTCTCCTTCCCTCTTTCCTTCATGAAATATGTCAAACCTAGAAAAGAACTGAGAATAATTTAATGAGCATTTTTGCACCAGTTTAACAATCAACATTTTATGGTTGTGCCAGATTGTCTTTTAAATATAAAGCATATTCAGTAGAGAAGTACTTGTAGCTTTTTCAAGACCATTTTTTATTTCTCCCTCCTTTCTTTATTTCTTTTTTTCCCAGTACTAACCACTTTTTTCAAAATTAGCACATGTCCCATGGACAACAGTGTGGTGATTGTAGGGAGGAGGGAGGTATAACAGGGCTTAAATGGTAATGAAAAAAATACAATAAAACATTTTAAGAAAACCAAGTTAGCACATGTTCCTTCTGTCTGAAATTATAGTTTTACTACATTACATATGTTTATTTCAAAGTTTCTAAAACTTTGCCTAGATGGTACACTGTATGTATAATTCTGCAGATTGCTTCTGTCATTCAGCATTATGATTTGGAGTAATATCATAGTGATAAATTTAGATTAAGTTATTCATTTTAATTGCTGCTTTGTATTTATTATTTAATATAGTAAAATTAAATAATTTAGTTGCCTTTTGATGAACATTTAGATTGTTTAATTTTTTTCACTGCTTACAAGCAATGTTACAATGACTGTCCTTATATCACTCTTGAGCATATGGCTAAGAATTTTCTACCAATGCATTAGCCACTAGCCATACTTGGCTATCAAGCACTGAGGTGTGGCTAGTCCAAATTGGGCTGTAAGTATAAAATACCTCCTAGATTTTGGAGACCTAATTTAAAAAATATTAAAATCTGAATAATTAAAAAATATCAAGTATATGTTGAAATAACATCTTGGGTATATTGAGTTTTGTAAAACAAATCCATGAAGTTAATTTTCTTTTTTAGTGTGGCTACTAGGAAGTTTAAAATTATCCATGTGCCTTGCATGTGTGGCACACATATGTACATCTATTGGACAGGGTTACAATTTGTATGATTCCCTAGAATTTGGATTTTATGTGTTCATCTCATTCCCCCCTCCTCACTCCTTCTTTTTGCTCTTAATGGCACTTGATTTTTAGAGCTGGTGCTTACCTATGAAGGAGCTCTTTTCATTGCAAACCCACCAGTCATGTAACCTCCCCTCCTAGGCTCTCCCTGGCTTTTAAATTTCTGCCTGTGCAGGGCAACTGTTAAGGGCACCTGTTTTTTTAGATGTACTGGATGGCTGAGGGTGTTGGAGGCCTGACTATCGGATAAGAGGGGTGTGACTTCATTATTGTGGGGGTTATCGTAGCACTCATTATGGCTTCTCAAAATTATTGGTTTGAGATTCTGTTTAAGGACACAGATTTAGCTCTAAGCTATCATGCCCAAACTTATAGTATCTGTGAGTCAGCTTCTCTACCCGAGAAACTGAATAAATCTCTGAAATGCTAATCCATCTTTAAGGAGCCCAATAGTCAAGAGTGTCAAGAGAGAGGTTCCCCTCCCTTTCTCCCCCACAAACCCTGGCCATTATTCTCTCTAAGAAGGCAGGGATTTGAAACACTCTCAATCCTGCTTGAGACAGGGATTGGTACGCACCATTCTCACTGCTATCACAGCAGCCTAAAAGATGGCAGGTAAGCCAAGCTGGAAGGAGCTTCTGTTCCCTATAGTGGTGGCTCCTCCATGTGTGACAGGGCTCTGCGCTGTAGGCATCACCATTTCCAATGAGAAAATAAATTGCTTCTGTGCAGTCGCATGCAAAGTAAGTAGAGAGCCCTCTTAGCCGGCTGGAGCCAGGAGTTTGATAGAGAGCAGGAGTTCTGCGTACCAGTTGTTAGTGGGTAGAGCGAGGGGTGATTTTTCATTGTCTGCTGAACTCTGAGCCCACCCTCTTGGAGTGGGTCTCAAATTCAAAAACAAATCTTCACAGTGGCTTTTCTAACCTGCTTGGTTTTAGAAGGATGAAGCTGTTGTCCAAGTTTTTCAAAACCCACAAACTTGAGTGACATGGTTAGATTTAACACTGTTATCTACCAGGGTTTTGTCTATGCAAAAGGAAAGATTGTGCTGTGGTAACAAAGTGGGCTTTGTTGTTAGGCAGAGCTGGATTTGAATCAAAACTCCACGACTCTCATTAGCTCTCTGGGCTTGATCAAAATATGACTGCTGTAAGTCTCACTCTCCACATCCGTGAAATGGGGACAACAGTAGCACTGACTTCTAGGTTGCTGAAATAATGGTAACTATTATGACAACTACTAGCATAATACCAAACAATTTGAAAAGAGTCAGTTGTAGCAAGCAAGTGGGTGCTTTGGGAACATTGGTTATGTAGATAATCTTAACCAGTTCTTTTCAAGCTAATTCTGAGATATTTGCCTTGTGATTGATTATTAAGTTAACTTTTCCAGAAAACTGATTTCAAATAGGTATCCTGCCCCAACCTCTAGGATGGTGTGTCAGCATTTTGAGACGGCATGGTCTGAAGAAAATCACTTTAGATTTTATATTATCATTTGAATTTGGAAAATTTTATAGAAATAAAAACTATTTTTATTCCACACTACTAACTGTGGGCCAAAGTATGACAAAATCTTGGCTGGTAGGACTATGCAGAATATAGATTTTAAGAGTGATCTTTAAGGTGAAGAGAGACATGTATGTGTGAGATTTTTGTGATAAAAAACTGCTTTAGAGCTGATTCTTTCATCTGCATGCCTGCAATTCTGGTACCTGCCACTAGGTGTGTGTGCACACATGCATCAGCCATTAGATCAGGATAATAAATCTATTCTGGCTAATTTGTTTGTTGTTCTTATTTTATAAAAATATAATTTAATATAGTCTATTGATTGTGGTTATAAGAAATGCCATCTGAGAATGATGGAGGAAAAGAGTTGAGTTAATGGGGCTAGGCCACACATTCTTAAAGAACATGGTATCACTACCAAGGGAGTGAAAATTGGTTCTTGAGAGGCACACACACAAAAAAAAATCTACCTCTTTTTATATATGCAACACAGGTATGCACGTATTACATAGATGGATACATGGCATATCTATAGTTTTAAAATCTAATAGGGGAGCAATTAGAGAAAAATACCTAGAATGGCTCCTTAGGGGGATGGTCATGGAAAGAGGCAGAGAAACACTGCCTTGCTTCTTGTGGTTCATCTGGGCTAATTCTGGTTTTTGGTGAAGTGATGGACTCATGAGACATGGTCACTCTCAGCCTTCCTTGAGGTACAGGGGCCCCAGAATGCGCTCAACTCCCTCACCAGGCCTTCTGCTTGTAGGGATGTGGAATGAAAATTCTCCAGCAGCCTTTATACTCCTATGAAAATGTTACCTTAATGAGCTTGCTCACAGTAGAGGCTTTAGCTTTCTTTTTTCCTGCTCTTGAACTTGGCCTTCAAAACCTATCCATTTTGTATTTTTCCTTCTGTTGCTATTTACTTCTAAAATAAGAGTGAGAGAAAAAAGTCCCGCTGATGGTGAATCTTAGTTTTGCCCCTGACTGTGTGACCCTTAACCTCAGACAAGACATAATTAGTTGGATAGGTGAGTTACTGTGTTAATCCATGTTGTAGGCTGTTTTTTTCTACTCATACAACCAACTCCACACAGGACTTGGGCTCTGCAGGAGAGGGAGCTGGTTACCAGCTCTCGGGGTGGTGTTGGGTGTTTCTTCCCTCACTACAGCTGGGAAGAACTGATCCTGCTGTCCTTCCTTGCACCTCAGAATTTTATTTTATTTTATTTTTTATTTTATTTTTTTCCTCAGAATTTTATTTAGACCTCTAATGTTTTTGTTCTCATCTTACTACATGTAAGTGATGCCAAAAATCACACATGGCCTAAAATCTCTATTTCTTAGGCCAAAACATTTTCATTTCCATGATTACCTGCACATAATTTTTAACTAGTAAAATTTCACTGAAGTTTAGAAAATCTGCAATTACCAAATAAATGGAGATAATATAATAGTGAAAAAGTAGACAGTGGAAGACTTATTTTAGTTTGAGAACACGCTAGGTTGTATGATGATTTTACTTTCCCCTACTTTTTTTTTACAAGTTATTTTTGTCTGTGCTCTGGACTTCCGAGGCAATACAGCTTCAGTTCAGTTATGTCAGAGGTCAGCACTCAGGACATGGCACAAGAATCCTCCAGAGTGCAGACGCTCTTGGAAGTAGGCAGGAAAGGCAGCCTTTGCAAGAGCAAGGCAGGAAGTAATCCCATCTGCAGGTCTGTGATTCTGGTACAATCAAAGGAGTCTTTTCATCCTACACCATAATGGATAAATGGTTTGGAAATCACTTCTTAATCGAGGAAGAGGTAACCCACCCCAGGAGAAAGAGAGATCCCCAGAACCCTAGGAGCTCCTGAGATGGGGAATGTTTATTTGCTGAGCCACTGGACTTTCATATGTCTTTGTGCTAGGGAAGGCAGAGAAAAGCATTTTTGTTCATATTTGCTGTTTACTTGCAGTAAAATTTTTGCTGTTTTCTTCAGACAGAAACACAAATAGAGGTATAAGTGTATTTGCATAGTTTATATATTATAAAATATATAGTATTATATGTTATAGATAGTATTTATATGTAATATTGTTATATCAGTCATTATATACAGCAATATGTAATATTATATGTATGTTACATAAATATATTTTTATATTCTAAACATATTATATATTATATATTTTGCGCATGCTATTTGTTTTACCTGAAGTGGCTTACCCCCACTTGTTTGACTGGCAGTTTGATGATTTGGTGAAGTTTGTTGTTTTAATTTATATTTTCCTAATAGTGAAGATGACTTTTATTTCAGATGTTTATTGGCCCTTTGAATTTCCACTCCACTTTAAACAGAAAAGACTATTTGACTGTGGATTACTCTTGTATTTTTTTATTGATTTGTTGTGCAAATCAATATATATTCTTTATATATTCTGATAACAGTCATTTGTTGGTTATATAGAGTATAAACATATTCTCTCATATATAGTACATTAGAAAATTAATATTAAGATTAATTATTTTATAATAATTAAGTATATAAATGTCATAATTGTGACATGGGACACAGTTCTGGCCAGTGAAATATTGGTACATATTTAATTCTATAAGAAATTACCAAACCGCATTCCAGAGTGGTTTTACCATTTTTCACTTTCATCAGCAATATATGAGAATTCCAGTTGCTTCATATCCCTGTCAATACTTGGTATTGTTAGTCATTAATTTTAGCTTTTCTAGTGAGTATGAGGTGGCATGTCACTGTGGTTTTAGTTTGCATTTCTCTGATGACTAATAATATTAAGTAACTTTTTATATGCTCATTGGCCATTTTGATAACTTATATGTTTTATGAAGTAGTTAACAGATTTTTAACTGCTGAAACATCCAGCAGTTAAGACTGTTGAGACCTGATCCTTTTACTGCAGGTTCCTTGACCCAGCAAATCCATCTCTAGTTCAGCTGGCCACTTTCCTGTGTCCACAGACCCTGGGCAATCCACCTGCAGTTTCTGTCAACAGGGTCTTGTTGATTCTCCAGAAGCCCCTACTGGATGGGACTCAGCTCTTTCATATGGTTCTAGTACAGTACTCTCTTTTTTCTTTAGACAGTTTTGGCAATTTATCTTTTTTAATTTCATCTAAATTTTCAGTTTGATTGGCAGAAAGTTTCCTATAGTATTTATTTTTGTTGTTTAACTATCTACTGAATTTGTAATTAGGTCTTTTAAAAACCTTTTTCTAGTATTATTTTTTTGTGTACTTCCCTTTTTTCCCCTTAATCAGTCTTGCCAGAGATTTGTCTATTTTATTGCTCTTTCTACTATTTGTTTTATTTATGACTATTAATTTTATTATTTATTTTTTCTGTCCTACTCTTTCATTCTACTTGTTTTTTCTTTTTGCTTCTTATAATGGATGCTCAGTTTGTTACCTTTCACTTTTTCTTCCTTTTTAAAATATGCATTCAAGACTACAGATTTTTCTCTAAGTACCTCATGAAGTATTTCTCATAATTTTTGGTATGTAGCTTTTTCACATTCAACTCTAAATGTTTCATCTTTGCTGTAACTTCTTTGTTCCCTGGGTTATTTAGAAATGTCTTTAAAAAATTTCCAAATTAATGGGCATTTTTGGGGGGGAGGGTGAGGTCATTTTTTTTTATGAGTTCCAATCTTATTGCATTGCAGTGGGAACACATGCTCTGAGTTGGTTGGTTTCAATGACACAGGCATCAATTAGCCATTAACTCTTGATCCAAACACTTTAAAATTAGGAATAATGTGGCCAAAGAGAATGAAGAGACCAGACAGAATTAGTTCTTTGAATGAAATCCCACAGAGGAACAGGAGTCCTTCTGTGATGTTAATTCAGTAGTGAGCATGATTTGGGCCTCATGGGGAGTCTTGTTTGAAATCCCTGGCTACCTGGGTGCGACTCTTCAGGGATGAAGGCACTTTTGCCACCACAGTCTCAGTAACTGAATATTACCATGGAAATTTTAGCTGAAACTCAGACAGTGGGTGACAAATATCCTAGCAAGTGGCCAGACTATAATGCAAATTTGCAGAAAAAAATATTTAAAACAGTTTTTTTCCCTCTTAAGCATACATTTACAACTGGGGTGAAAACAATTGGGTTTTTGGAAATTAGAGAGAGTTTGTGAAGAGAATTTCTTTGGTGAGAACTTCACTGTGAGTAGCCCTTGACCTCACTATGAGAGGGGTGAGTTATGCCTGATTTCACCTCAAGCCTAGTGAATGGCACTTTAATGGAACTACTGAGAGAGTTTCCATGGCCCTAGAAGAATGGAGGACACAGTGGCTTGCTGTCTGACTCTCATGGGGTAAGTCTTAAAAAGGGTGAGAGATGAGCTGGATAACCGTGGTGGATGATTCCAGGGTAGTGTCTGTGTTGGAATCACCCTGTGTCAGGACACAGGGGCATGAGTGTTTGCTAAGGGCTACATGAGCACATATGTGTGAAAGAGCTGAGTCCCATCCAGTAGGGGGTTCTAGAGCATCAATAAGACCCTGTTGACAGAAACTGCAGGTGGACTGCCCAGGGTCTGTGGACACAGGAAAGTGGCCAGCTGGACTAGAGATGGATTTGCTGGGTCAAGGAAACTGCAGGTGACAAATCAAAGTGAATCTCTAAATAATGTGTGAAAGTGCTTCACTAGAGAATCAAGAGTAGGATAGTGCCATCAAGTAATAATGTGGAGCTTAGGATAGTGCTAGTCAAGTAACAACTTCACTGCTTCCTCACATCAGCAGGGGAATGTGGGAAAAGGTGAGCAAGAAAGACAGAAGTCAACTATCTCCCCTTCCCAGGTAGCAAGCGATTTCTGGGGAGAGAAAGGAGCAGCTGTGATTTTGAATGAAGTTGGGAGCTTTGACTATTACATGGGACTGGACATTCTAACTTCCTTTTGAAATTGTGCCTGTAGGACTTTTTTCCTATAAGTCATTAGAAATGTCAAGGAAACAGGCTGAGTTTTATACAGGGGCAGAAGTATGTACTCTAATGAATAAATTTTAAAGGGATATGGAAAGACAAAACAGAAATGCTTTGTAATCACATTCCATGAATCCTGCTTATTAGGTATTACTTTTATCCAATATAAAGTGGAATTCTTGAGTCTTTCTTAAGTTCCAATCTTACTTCCTCATAGCCCTATGACCCTCAAGGCAAGAAACATTCTTTCTTACTGGCTCTACCAGACAAGTCCTGGTCAAGAATCTAATTGGTCTGATCTATGTCACCTGCCCAACTCTGAAGAAATCACTGTTGTGGGGAGGGGGTGGGGAGGGAAAGTGGGAATTCTGACTGACCAGACTGGGTTTCAAGCCCATGCCCGTGTGGGTGGTGGAGGAAAAGGAGGGTCCCTGTGATTTACAGCCCTTCAGGTGAATGTACACTAGGGAAGGGGTGTCTCCAGAGGAAGAGGCTGGCCAGGCAAATAAATGTGGTGATTTATTATATACACCCTTATGGTTTCTGCAGTCCTTGTCCTTTTTTATTATTTTTTCTCCAGAGCATTCCTTTCATTAAGTGTCTTTCTCACACGTAATACAGTTTCTCCCACTGTTGTTTTCTACTCAGCATTTAATGATTACTTAATTAGAATTAAAAGGCCCCTTAACCTTTCTCCAATATGTAAGTTCAAGTGGTGAATACTCAATGGATTCCTTGGGAATGTCTCTGTAAGGAAATAACGAATACGATAATGTCATCTGAACTGTTAGGATGATTAGTTGCTCATTTCCTAAGCATTTTCTCCAGGGTTGAAAAAGTATGCTGGGTAAAGCTTCATCCTTCACACAGGTGGTAAGGGAGACAAGCATGGCTGCTTCTGGGAGCTTGTGGCAGAGGCTATGCCTTTCAAAATATGATATTGGTCTTTGGTAACCTAGTAGGAGGAATATATTATATATATTATATATATATAAAAATAGGAGATACACACACACACACACACATATCTCCTATTTTATAATGTAAACCAGGTGAGGATCCAGTCTTATGTTTGTTGTTATGGAACAGATTTTGTGGTATATATGTTGATATTATAACTACAGACCCAGAAGTGCCCAAATCCTGCTCTACTAATTATGCACCCCCCACTCCTCAATGCTTAATTTTGAGTGTCACTTGACTGGGCAAAACATACCCAAATTAAACATTATTTCTGGGTGTGTATGTGAGGGTGTTTCTGGATGAGATTAACATATGAATCAATGCATTCAGTAAAAGGAGGTTCTCCCCAGTGTGGGTGAGCACCTTCCAATCCAGTGAGGATTGGAAAAGAACAAAAATGTGGAAGAAGGAGGAAATCACTCGTTTTTGCTTCTTGTCTCATTGCTTTAGTTGGGACATTTCATCTCCTTTAGCCCTCGGACTGGAATTAAACCCATCGGCTCCCCCGATTCTCAGGCCTTTGAAGTCAAACTGAATTACATCACCAGCTTTCCTGGTCCTCCTCCTTACAAATGGCAGATTGTGGGACTTCTCAGCCTCCATAATTTTGTGAGCCAGTGCCTCACAAACAATTAATCAATCTCTATCTAGATCTATATGGAGATGTTTGTATCTAAATATAGATTTAGATATCCATTATGCTAGTTCTGTTTCTTTGAAGAGCCTTGACTAACACTCCCTGCCCTCGCCCCAGTCCCTACCTCCATGCCTCAGGGCTGCACAAGTGGCTGATATTTCCATACAGGGTTGTCTGGAAAAGGCCGGGTCCAAGCATATTTGAATGGGCTTGAAACCAAAGTGAGTTCTCCCGTCTTGTCCAAGAACAAAAAGTTTGGAATTCCTACAACCTTCTCATTTGCCACATGAATGAATGAAATGGAAGAGATGTTGAAAGATGAATATTGTCAGTTCTACAGAGTGGACAGGGGTTTAAATTCTTTCTGCAGCTGTGTGGTTGAGGCTGGAAGAGACAAAAGAAGAGATAGGGCTCCTTTGTGGCCCTGACAAAATTTCTGATTGTTTTGCATCAAGAGAAGGAGGACCCAAGAAAGTTAGTGCAACCCTTTGAAGGCTCAGTGACGTCAACATGGTAATTATGGCCTAATCAATGTCTGGGCCCATGCCCAATCAGATCATTACCCCCTTCTTTGAATAGAAAGATAACTGAGACAGCACAAAGGCAAAATTAGATCTGGCACGGGAGAGGGATCTGGAATGATCCTTCCCCAACATTTCATTTTGTTCCATCTTCTAGCCTAATTAAAAAATCTGAAAACATTAGTTTATTGGGCATGTTGGATCAGTAAAAATGTAACCACAGAATCTACCCATTGCTGTTGTTGATTAGAATATAACATAGATACAAGAGATAATGGTGAGCCAATTCAAACACTTATGCAGACATTTCTGCAATAATGTGATATGAGCATTCCTGAAAAACCCCACATTCTATAAAATTACACGCTAGAAATAACAGGGATTGTGGGAAAACAGAGTGAGAAACAGATCACTCAAAACATTGTCACCAGAACACCAGAAATCAGTTATATTCCTAGTAAAAATATTAGCACAATAAAAAAGTCATGTTGAATCCCTGACATGAAAAATGCTGCTGTAAATCTGGCCCTTACCTTAAAAGATGCTTAATGATAAGGAGGTATTGAGGTTGACGAGTTGCAGACACAAAGGAAAAATAAAGGCTGGATAGAAGTCCACGATAGCACATCTGAGACACAGCAGGTGGTCCAGACAACCTAGAAAGAAGTTTGGATGGATGACAAGCATTGTGTAGGGTATGATAGTTCTTCCCAGCTTCCAACATTTGGTGTAAAACATTAAAAAGTTGACAAAAACTGTATATGAACTAACATGATTTCTGTGTTAAATTAACATTGTTTTTCTATTTTTCAGTCTTTTGTGAACTAATTTGCATTACAGAAACATGAGTTGTAGAGGAACATATGCTATTTTTCTGAGACACATGCTAACACGTATTTCATATTTATTTTGAGTTTCTTCTGTAAACTAGGAGCAATCACATTTGCCTCATATTTGTGAAATGAAATAGAGCATGTGAAAGCTCAAGTAAAGGACAAATTGTCATGCAGATATTTGGTAATGAGATCATATAACTGGCTTATCAGCCTTGAGAAAGTTACTTACATGCTCTGTGGCCCTGCTTCCTCATCTGTAAAGTAGGGAAAATATTAATATCTACCTTGTAGAGCTGTTAGAGATAAAATGAGATGATATACAAAGTGATTAGAACAACTGTGATATAAATGAGTGTTTCTTCTTATTACCAGGTTATTATCATGCCATCGCTGAAAAACAAACATTTAAAGTGGAATTAAGCACCTGTCACCGTGTCCAAAGAAAAACAAAACCCTCAACCAGATGTCCTTCCAGATTCTCAGAATTCTGTCAGGGGCACATCTCATCTTTTGGGGGGCCACTGATCCCATTTTCTTCATCCTTCCTTCATTGTGTCATCTGCAGCTTTCAGGCTCTTTTTTCATTGCCCCCAAATAATAAATATCTTTTATTGTACACAGTTATGTTTCCTCAATATTTATCTACTCAATTTATCATGTACTTACAGTTAGTGCTTACTGGGTGCTGGACACTGTTCTAACTACACTTATTAACTCATTTAATTTTTTTGAAGTAGATCTATTGTTATCTCCGTTTTATAAATGAGGAGGATGCTGAAGCACAGGGAGGTTAGAAGACTTGCTGAAAGCACCCAGTTTGTGAGTGGCATGGCTGAGGCTGATTGCAGGTCTGTCTGTTGCCAAGATGGTGGACCTCACCTGACTCATGCTGTTGTGGGGGAAGTTTGGTCAGCACTGCTGGCTGGTTTGAGTCACCTCTCTGTCCCTGGCATCGTTCTTGAGGTTCTTGAGTAAATGAGCATGGATAACTTTGGTCTTCCAGATCCTTCCTCAGGAGACTCTGGGAAATACAGTCTGACCTTGTGGAAGAGAAGCACAGAGAGAACCTCTGCATTATTTCCCCTCACAAAACAACACTAACTTGGGCCAATGAAATCATTTTTAGGAAACATGTTATCTATTAAGAAGTTATAGGTACAAACATTTAATTCATACCCGATGTTCTTGAAAGGATGATTCCCATTCCTAGTTTTCTTTTTTTTTTCTCCCCTATCTTCAAAAATTGGTTTCTTTACTTCCAAAGGAAAAATTTAGTATGCATTTCCCTTCATTTAAAAAATATTTAACAACTGATTTTTGTGTTGCATGAAAGTTACACATTTCCTAAGATGCATTTGCTATTTTATTTTCTTTCATCCAAAAATGTGTCAGTAATCTTTTTGTTAACATGAAGATAAAGGATTAGTAATGCAAGATGCAGTTTTCTTGTAACCTTCTTGAAAGCAGACTATAGTTTCTTATCTGGCTCCAACATTCATTTTCCTGAATTGAAAAAAAAGTGACTTAAAATGAAATAAACCACATTTGATTTTTAAGAGCATCGCTAGCAGGAAAATGTACTGAGAAAGGCAGACTTGGTTGGATTCCAGAAAGCCCCTCTGCTCCCCAAGTGAGAGAGTTGACTAACTTTGCATTTTAATGTACAATTTTAATGCAGGAAAGAATTGTGTATTGTCTCTCATTAATCACTAATCAAAAGATATGTATGATTTTATTCTCTGAAAATTCATGCTGTTAGGAAAAAAAAAGCAATGAGGTGTAAATATTTATGATTTTGGTTTAAAATTTTATTTTATTTATCGAATGCCTTTTTTGAGCAAGGAGCCAAACAAGGTGCTGAGAACGTTCAGAGAGAAAGACAAAACCCCTCTGCCCTTGATGGGTTATAACTCCTTGACCCTTGATGGAGGAGGCATATGTGGCGGAGGATAATACAACCCTTGGTTTTCACTCTCAACTACAAAGACCAGGACAAGTAGAGGGAACTGATGTGTCTTTTATGCTCTTTTATATATATGGCTTAAGCAAGCTTGCTTCAACTTTCCTTGCCTAAAAATTAACCCTCTTCAACCACAAAGACCAAGACAAGTAGAGGGAATTGATGTGTCTTTTATGCTCTTTTATATATATGGCCCAAGCAAGCTTGCTTCAACTTTCCTTGCCTACAAATAAACCCTTGGTGAAAAGTGTAGGTGGTGGGGACTCAAGCTCTTTGCAGTGTCACCTGAGTGCAGACGGGGACTTTGAAATGAACCAGACTGTCCAGAAGGAAGCTATATTAGGCTAGAAACAGTTTAAAATGTTGATCTGCCTTGGGTAGGAGATATTCCAACACAAATAATAAAACTGAGATGAGACCGGGGAGGAAGTTAAGACAGGCAGCTCTAGGGAAGAATATTTCAGAAAAAGCAGTGCCTTATCAGGGTAGATATTTAGAAAATAGTCATTGAGTTAAGTTGAATTCAGTTTTTGCTCCTAGAGGAGGTTGGGCAGGTTGAAGAGCATTGGAGAAACTCCTGGAAAGGGTTGTTCTGCAGGAACCTCAGCACAGGAGGGGACAGAGTCACTGTTTTTGTCCCAATCGCAGCTGCTCCTTTGCATGACCTTGTCCTTACTAGACTGGGGTTCTCTGAGGCAAGTGTCATCTGGTTTGTTCTCTGCCCTCTGCAGAATGCAGCCTGGCACCTAGAGCATGCTCATAGATGAATGCCACACCCAGAGTAGGTTCCTTCTTTGAGAAGCTGAATTAAAAACAAGTGGAGAGAAGAGGAATCAGGGGCTAGAAAGAGGTCTGGCTGGGAGGAGTGGCAGAGGCTGACTCTGTGACTTCTTAGTGCTGCTAGTCTGAAATATTCACACGCCGGTGAAGTTGCTGCTGTCCACAGGAGAGTTCTGAGATGCCGAGAGTTAGTGCAGTGGGACAATTTGTATTTACCAAGTTTCCTGCCCCCCCCCCCCGCCCCGTTGTCAATGGTCTCCTATCCCCACCCTTCTCCAAGTCGCCTTTCTCCTTCATCCTGCGCAGTCTGCTACACTCCTTGAAGGGAAGACACAAAAGAACATAAACAAAGAGTAAATTCTTTTTTTAAACTTTAAAAGACTAAGCCCTAAAGGAAGCTGGACATATAATTCACCATCAACTAGTGGTTTTCAACCTCATTGGACCTAGCTGCCTTTCTTTTCCTTTAATTCAAGCTTTCTATCATCGAACATCTGAAAAATTTACATAGCTGAGAAAATAGTAATATGAGCCTGATATACCCATCACACAGCTTTAACAACTATTGATACATGAGGCATCATTTTTCACCTCTACCTGACTCATTCTACCACCTTGGTTATTTCAAAGCAAACCATAGCATTTTTTATCCTCATCTGAGGACATTTTTTTTTTATTGCTTTCAGAGAGAGAGGAAGGGAGAGAGAGAAAAGTCAATTGACTGCCTCCCATATGCACCCAGATTGGGGATTGTACATGCCCAGACTGGGGATCAAATCCTCAATCTACATTGTGTGCTAACTGGAAATCAAACCTGCAACTGTTTGGATATGGGACAATACTTCAACCAACTGAGCCACACTAGCCAGGACAAAGCAAACCATAGCATTTTATCTGCAAATTCTTCTGCATTTAATCTTTTGATGTAAAAGACTCTTTTAGAAAACATAACCCCAATGTGATTATTACATCTAAATATAATTAATGATAATTCCCTAATTACTGTGTTCACATTTCCTTGATTAACTTATACATTTTAAATAATTTGTGTGAAATCCTGTTTTGTAATTGGTACTTTACAAAGTCCTCCTTATTATCATGAAATAAAAATGATACATCAACATGATCTACTCACATAATAACCTCTCCCCACCCAATATAAAGGAGAAGATGAAAGCAAATAAAAATAAAAGTCTATTTCAACACTTAAGTGCTTGGGTGCTAGAGGGTATAATAATGTATTGATATTCTTTGCTTGAATTTGAACATAGAACCACTGTGAAAGTAGGGTGTCACGTGGCAACTTAATTATTATGAATGGCATTGCCATCAGTGACATACTTTTTTGGAAATAAACTCTTGAAAAAATTTCTAACTATTAGGGTACAGCCTTCTCTTAGTTCTGTTGCTATTCCTGAAAGTTCAGTGTATATTCAAAGTGCAAAAATTACTTTGTGTTTCTATGTTAAATGGAATTAGGCTCTAGGTGCAGATAATGATAAACTATTTTTATTTTATTTATTTAAAACACTTTGTATTTTATTATTATTATTTGTTTTAAAAACCATTTTATGGAGACATGAATGACATACGGAAAGCTGTATATGTTTCAATGTATACAACTTGATGCATTGATAGATAAGTGTACCCTTCAAAAACTATCATCACAATCTATGTCATGAATGTATCCATAACCTCCAAAAGTTTTAAGCTGATATAAATGTTTGGGGAGGTATTCAAAAATTGTGTGGGATATAGCACAATTCTTTATTGGTAGGACCATCCCATGCATTGTGAGGTGACTATTATTCTTGCCTCTGGCCCACTAAGTGCCAGAACTACTTTAGATTAAAAGAGATTAAAGAGACAACAGCTCAATTCAATGTATAATTCTTAATTGAATCCTGGTTGAAACGAAAAAACCTGCTATAAAAAACATTATTAGGATAATTGGGATATTTGAATAGCAAATTATATAATAGATACTGATATTATTAATGCTAAATCTCTTGATCATCTGGGTAATTATTATTCTATTCTTGCAACTCTTTCAAAATAGAATGTTTTGGGGTAAATACCCTCAAAGACTTTCAAACCCGCCAGGCGGGCAGTGCCACTCCCATTGAGAATTGCTGCCCCAAGTGACAGGCCCAGAGGAAGGAGACTGAGCTGGGGAAGAAGCAGGAGAGTTAGAGATGGGAGTGAGCATCCTTCCCTGTGCACTGCATTGGGATGAGTCCAGGATGGGTATCTAGAAACTTCTTCAAATCTAGGTTTCCAAGAATAATAATAACTTATAACCTGCTATCCTCTGGAAGTGGCAGTCTTTCTAATACTCCAAAGGCCATAAAGGTATGGGAATAGATTCCCACTGAAAGAGCAGAAAGTCCCTATGCCCCTAGAAGAAGTACATAAATGGCTGATAAATGTTGAAGAGCTCATGCCAGTAGATGCCAGGAGAAGAGGGTGGCTGTGGCCCAGGGGCCCCCTCCATGCCCACTCTCACATACTAGACTTAGGCTATTTCTGAAATTTAGCTGTTACCCTGAAAAAAAAACACAAAAAACAACAGGCTACAGAACAGGGCGGTAGGGTGGGGTGTAGGATAAGGAACACACACAGTATGACTGAAACTCATGTCTGAATGATTATTAATTTGAATTTATCTGGATGTGACTAAATTGTTTGCTCCTGTAAAATGAAAATGGGGCTCAAACTGAGTGGAGTTGTAGAAAATAAAGTTACATTTTTTTTTTTTGGTCAACCTGATTTTGTGGCCTGTGAAAACTTGAGTCTGATAATTAGATCAGATGTGTCCATGCAATAGAGTAGTATTCACATTCTAATTCTACAAGATGCTTTTATTTATTTTGTTTCATGTTTTTCTGTGCTATTCTTTCAATTTTCAGAGTAGAAAGGTCAAGGGCATCTCTGTATATATAGAATATAGCTGAAAGATGACAAGGAAGTGAACAGAGGATTGTGCAAACATGGAAATGTTTGGCTAGAGGCAGGATGCTGCCGGGGAGAAGTCATGTCTGAAATTGTTAGTATGGAAAAGTACCATAAGTCTTGGGAGTCTCTTTTCCAAGGCAGAACATTTTTCATTAAAAAAATTAATTTGGAAAAAATTATATTCTTAAATGAGGCCTGCAGAGAATGTATGGGTCCCCCATGAAATAAAACTCCTGTGCCTTCAGCTGCTCCCTTTGTTTAATCAGAGGATGCCATAGGAACCAGCAGGGGCAGATGGCTGAGATCCTATCGTGTCAGTCCCAGGAATTAGGAACATTAATTTTAAAGGAGGATTAAAGTGCAGAAGAACGTTTTTAAAACATCATGTATTTTCATAAGCATGTAGGCACGCTTCTTTGCTAGATGTTTATGTGATGGGTCTTTGGAACAGAAACTGTGACAGAAGCAAGGGAGCTCTACGTGGGGGGAAAATATCAAAATTAGTCTTGCAAAAGTACTGGAAAGGGTTCTGCTCTTGTCCTGCTTTTGGTTGTTTGGCTGGTGGGATATAGGGAGAATCTGGCATCATTCCAGCTTAGTGGGTCATGGTGAATCTGGGACTCGAGGCTTTTCTGAAGACATCGCGTCTTCCATTAGGGAGTCCTAGGCATATAGGAGCAGGGAGGCAGTTCATTCATTCTGGACTAGAACTCTGAAATATTTCACTGCCCTGCACTGTAGACTTCAGGTCACTCTGGTGTTGTAGTTTTCAGACCAGTGAATGCACGTCCTTGGGGATAACCAAAGACTTTCCCTGTGGCGTGAAGGCAAACAGATAGTTTGGATGCCCAGATTTCACATTTCTAATATTTATCTGCTTGGGAACATATCTGAGGTCTGCAGACTCTCCTTTTTTCACCTCCTCTTATACTTTCACTTCAGAAAACACATGTATACCTCGCTCTTGCCTCAGAATGGGTAAACGTTTGGGGGCAACCAACAAAAGTGTTGGATTGAGAAAGTGACTGGGTCACAAATTCTCTTACTACTCAGTTGGTTTCAGGCTCTTTGCTTTCATCAAAATTGATATGTGTCCCTTGTTCCTTCCTGCACCTCTCTTTTTACCCAGGGTAGCATTATGGACATAATTGTTATGTCTATGAGAGCATTAATTATGTCTGAAATCAGGATATGTCTCATAGTCAATGTCATCTTACAATTCCTTCAGTTAGGTCTTAGTCATGAAGGGGTTTTCTTGCCTCACAATTTCAAGTCAGAAAGCTCCAGCATCAAAACTTGCAGAATGGTGTACATGGCTTGGAAAAAAATACAAGAGACAGCAGTGAAACACTCCCAACAAATGTGACTTTACCAGTTTCTGGATGGCACAGATGATGGGTGATATTGGGTAGAAAATTGTGGTCATTAATGTCTCAGTTGAAAGTGATTCACAACAGCTAGACTCACAATGTGAAGATGGTGTAGGTGTACCATAGCCAATTTATTTCACTTATATTACCCTTTTTTAGAATGCACAAGAATGACATATAATTAAAACCTATGTCTAAAGCCTAAAAGAGCTCTTCTAATAAATCTAAAAGTATTACATAATTGGCAGTACCTTTTCCTCTTAGAGTATGTAAAAAATTGTCTTACAATCAGTGATGCAGTATTAGCTTCAGTGAAATACAGTATGTTAATAGTTATATATCAGAATATATGATATGCTTATGTTGCTTCAGTCAATTGTGTTAAGATACTGTAATGATAACGTAGTTCAGAAAAAATGTTAACAGAACTGAAAGCACATAAAAAATGAAAGTATTTCTCTTAGTATTTACATACAACTTAGTAGTCGTATTAGTTTGCATAGTATCTGACATATGTCTCATGTTTTCCTTGAAAATTTGAAATATCCATCATGTTTATTGTAGCACCCTGGGATGCCTCAGCACACAACTTGGGAACTGCAAGTGTAAGATGTACTTACAATCTTCTCTGCTGCCTTAATGAGGTCCAGGATCTCTGTTTTCTTGAGGTGGTTAAGACTCTACCAGCAGTTTGGGATAAAAGCTTCGTGAAGCTGGACAAAGAAGAGGCTGAAAACGGTCCAAGGAGGAAAGTTGGGCTCAGTGAGAGCCTTTCACTGGGAGGAAGAGCTATTTGTATATCCAGATTAGAGAGGCCCCCTATTCTGACTGGTTGCTGAGGATTTTAACATTGTCACTGTAGCGTGTACGCTCTCTCTCTTCTAATGCAGTCTATGGGATCATATGCTCTAAGAGGGCAAAGACCATATCTTCTTCACAATTGTATGTGATATTTAAAATTATATATAATTTTATATTATGTCTAACACAGTGCCTGGACTTGAGAAGGTACGTGATAAATACTTATTGACCTAAAAATCAATAAATTAATTGATGGAAGAAAGAAAAATATATTGTACTTACTATTAAGTGTAATTTTTTAAACTTTTGTTGAGAAAAAGTAGTTAAGCATAGCACTATGCTTATATAGGACAGATAGTCTTTTACATCAATGGAGGTATCCAATTTGGTACCCAGGTATGATTTAAGAAGAGCACTGAGCTCTATGGGAGGGGAATGAGGGCAGCCCCGGTGCCCTTGTGCCATGGAGATGAATGGTGGGTGATGCCTAACAATTCTAGTTTTTTATTTCTCCTTTTCCTTTGCCAACATAGTAAGAAAACACTTATTTGGTCTTGGGAAGAGAGAATAAAATACTCTTTTTTTATGTATACAAAAATCTACTCTCTCTCCTAAGAGTTGTTTTGATGTGCCAAGCTGCATCACTCCATGAGTTTCTTCAAAAATATAATTAGAAATGTGCAGTTGTGAAATCTTTAAGGCCATTTGAAGTTCTGAGTTCCTGGAGCTCTCTATGTTTCTGTGAACCCTTGAATCTCTGGCTCAAGCTTTACCCATCTGTGTCTTCTGACCTTCTCTGCTGGGACATCCAGTGATCATGAATCCTCTTGTCTGCCCCTGGCTTCTGCAGTTCAAGGTGGGGAAGAGGTGGCCACAGGCACCAGAGATTAAAAACAGAGACCTTGGAAAAATGCTAGAACATAAAACAATGAGAGTTCTTTAAAGGAAAAGGAAAGGCCATGGTGAAGTAAAAATGAAGAGGTGTTTTTAGCAACAATTCGTGACCCTGATGACTATTTCAAAGTCGTTTATTTTGAATAGTTTAAGGCGTTAACCTTGGCCCAGACGGACTGCCTTTAGCCACCAAGGCTGAAGGTGTCCAAAGTGAATTATACAGAAGGCCATTTAGGCTGAGCCCTTCGGCATTCTGAATCGGATGCCATTTTTAATTTTTATTTTCTTATGGTTGCTGCATGTGTGTGTTTGTGTTTGCAAAAGCAGTTTAGGCCCTGGAATTACAAGCTGTTCTGTTAAGACCAGGACCGCTTTGCTATCTCCTATCTTTGTTCCTCACCTCATTTTGAAGGATTGTTACACATTTGTAAGTACAATGGGATTATTTATTCATTGTGCTGTCCACTCTTTTCGGTGCCACAAAAGGAGAAATAGCCTGCACTCCGACTTAAGAGCTTTCTGACCGCTCCAAAGTCATGACATTTCCTTTGCTTTTTGATGGCTGGCTTTGAAAAGCGGGGGAAGCTGGGTGACAAACTCTGTTGGCTCCAGGAGGGAGATGACTTGTCGTTGTTGTGAAAAAGCATATTTAGTCACTTTAAAAAAGCAAATTGCAGACTTAATAGAGCCAGACAGTCTTCTTGGGAGATTGCTACAAGGTGGATTGTCTTGATAAAACATTTGAAGCTAGAAATCCATCAAGCGTCAGTGAATATAAGCACTGACCTGAACCCAAGCACACAGCATTCTCACCAAACTTCTGAGTTATTTTTTTAATAGAGAAAGGATAACTGTCCAGTGCCTTTCATTTTGTCTTCTTTGCAATTCTTCCAGTTCCAAATCAAATGAAAGAGTATGACGATGAACTATTTTGAGTCTATCTGAAACCATTCGCATTGGTATCTGTAGGCTCAGCTTTTTGGCTTTCTGCAGAAGCTGTGAATGTGCACTTGAAGCATGGCCAAGGACAAATCTCTATGATAAACAATACAAATGCCTTCTCACCATCATCTACTCTAAAGCCCCTGGACCATTATGATGTTTATTATCACTTTTTAGGTGATATTGACAGAGTAACCCAAGTCATGCTGATTTCCTCCTAGGTACTTACCTGTCTTTGAAGTAGCTGCTACCAGGTGAGGGTAGGGTCTTTAGGTGTGGCTGCACTTTGCCAGATAAAGATGAGATTGAGCAAGAGTCAATAATTATATTTTTTCTATTAAAGTAATAGCTATAGTAAGTAATATAATGAATGGTTGGTTATTTATATTTTAATTACTAAGACCTCTCCCAAACCATCATTTCAGTCTCAGTTTTACGCTCTTTTGAAAGTATATTTTATTGATTATGCTATTACAGTTGTTCCATTTTTTCCTCCCCTTTCTCCTCCTTTACCCTGCACCCCTGACTCCCTCCAGCATTCCTCCCCGCCCCGCTCCCCGCTTAGTTCATGTCCATGGGTCGTACATATAAGTTCTTTGGCTTCTCCATTTCCCATACTATTTTTAACCTCCCCCTGTCTATTTTGTGCCTATTAACAATGCTTCTTATTCCCTGTACCTTTTCCCCCATTCTCTCCTAGCCCCCTCCCCACTGATAACTGTTCATGTGATTTACATTTCTATGATTCTATTCCTCTATTCCTAGTTGTTTGCTTAGTTTGTTTTTGTTTTTTTAGGTTCGGTTGTTGATATTTGTGAGTTTGTTGTCATTTTACTGTTCATAGTTTTGACCTTCTTCTTTTTCTTTTTTTTTTTATTAAAGTATCAACGTGTATCTTTTTTTTTTTTAAGCTTTTTTATTTATTTATTTTACAGAGAGGGGAAGGGAGGGAGACAGAGAGGGAGAGAAGGAGCAATGTATGGTTGCCTCTTACATGGCCCTCACTGGGGACCCGGCCTGCAACCCAGGCATGTGCCCTGATGGGGAATCGAACTGGGACCCTCTGGTTCCCAGCCCGCGCTCTATCCGCTGAGCTACACCCGCCAGGGTGATAAGTCCCTTTAACATTTCTTATAATAAGGGCCTGGTGATGATGAACTTCTTTAACTTGACCTTATCTGGGAAGCACTTTATCTGCCCTTTCATTTGAAATGATAGCTTTGCTGGATAGAGTAATCTTGGATATAGTTCTTTGCCTTTCATTACTTTGAATACTTCTTTCCAACCCCTTCTTGCCTGTAAGGTTTCTTTTGAGAAATCAGCTGATAGCTTTGTGGGAACTACTTTGTGGGTAACTGTCTCCTTTTCTCTTGCTGCTTTTAAGATTCTCTCCTTATCTTTAATCTTGGATAATGTAATTATAATGTGTCTTGGTGTGTTCCGCCTTGGGTCCAACTTCTTTGGGATTCTCTGAGTTTCCTAAACTTGCATGTCTATTTCCTTTGCCAGATTGGGGACATTTTCCTTAGTTATTTTTTTCAAATAAGTTTTTAATTTCTTGACCTTTTCTTCTCCTTCTGTTGCCTGTATGATTCAGATGTTGGAATGTTTGAAGATGTCCTGGAGGTTCCTAAGCCTCTCCTCATTTTTTGAATTCTTTTTCTCCATTCTGTTCTGGTTGAATGTTTATTTCTTCCCTCTGTTCCAAATCATTGATTTGAACCTTGGTTTCCTTCCTGTCACTATTAGTTCCCTATATATTTTCATTTATTTCACTTTGTATAGCCTTCACTTCTTCTTTTATTTTGCAGCCAAACTCAGCCATTTCTGTAAGCATCCTTACTACCAGTGTTTTGAACTCTGCATCTGATAGGTTGGCTATTTCCTCATCACTTAGATCTTTTTCTGGAGTTTGGATCTGTTCTTTCATTTTGGACCATATTTCTTTGTCTTGGCATACCTATTACACTGTAAGGGGTGAAGCCTTAGGTATTCACCAGGGCGGGCAACCCACCTTGCTGTGTTTTGACACTATATTCAGGGGAGAAGTCAGAGGGAACAATGCTGCTTGCTTGGCTGTCACCTTGCTTTCAGTCACTTCCTCCCACTACCCACAAACAAATTGGGCCTTTCTGGTGCTGATTCCTGAGTGGGTAGGTTTGACATTCTAGGACCCCATGGGTCCTTCCAGTGGACCCTCCTGTGAGACTGGTAGTTTCTCCCAGTGCTGCAACTCCCACAGGTTTTTACAACCAGAGGTCTTAAAGCTTTATTTCTCTGTGCTGGAACTGTGGGTTGCGTGGTTTGTCTTACTCCACAGTTGTTCCTCCTAGCTTATCTGCACACGAATGTGGGACCACTCGGTTTACCAGCTGCCACCTCTCCCTCCTGATCTGCCAGCAACTGCCTTGCCTCACATCTTTTCTCCCCTACCTCCCAGCTGCCCATCTCCACCCCTCTTACTGGTCTGGATGAATGTTTCTTCTTTAACTCCTTGGTTGTTGGGTTTCCATACAGTTCAATTTTCTGACAGTTCTAGTTGTTTTTTGTTTTTAAATTGGTTCTTGTCCTTCTTTTGGTGTGCAAGGAAGCAAAGCATATCTATTTACACCTCATCTTGGCCATAAATTCAGTTTTATACTCTTAAAGGGAGGTAGCACACCTTTCCTACTTGTGGCTGTAGATGAAGTACCAATTTAATGGTCTGTGTTGGGAGAGCAAAAATGCTATGATTTAGAAAGGGATTTTTATAGAAAAATAAAACATGCACCTTGCAGACACTTATGTTCTGTTGTAAGCAATGGAGTGAACAAGATGAAGATAAGGCTTAGGTTAAAAGGGGATACCTAGAGTGGTCTCATCTTGTCCAGGCTCTTGCTTCCCCAGGTCTGCGGCCCAAGCCCTTGGAAAGTCTGTGATTGCAGCATTTGCCATTCCTTTTTCTCTCTTCCTTCTTTTCTTCCTTGAAAAGGAAAATACAGAAAAAGAGAAAGATCAATGTAAGATCAATACTTGTGTACTCACTACCCAGAATTAACTAACATTAACACTTAGCCAATTTTGCGTTAGGTTTATAAAATCATTTAAAAGCAGTAGACCCCCTGCCTGATGTGGCCCAGTTGATTGAGTGCTGGCCTGCTAACCAAATAGTCACTGGTTCAATTCCCAGTCAGGGCACCTGTCTGGGTTGTGGGCCAGGTCCTCAGTTTGAGGGGTGCACGAGAGGCAACCACGCATTGATGTTTCTCTCTTTCTCTTTCTCCCTCCTTTCCCTTCCCTCTAAAAATAAATAAATAAAATCTAAAAACAACAACAACAAAAAGCAGTAGAACCTTACAGATAGAAATTGAAGATGCCATTCATGTGTCTCCTTCCACAGAAAAGGGAGCTTTATTACCTCACTTCTTCTTTCCCCTCCCCAAAATCTGGGAGGTAGGGAGTATAATGGGTATGAGGACAATATAATAAAAAATTAAAAAATGGTATTGTAATGTTCATAGTACTCTCATTGCTTTTTCACTCAATGTTTTATCTTCCAAATCTTTTCATATTGAGATATGTGTGTCAATTCATTTATATTTCTGTATAGTATTTAATTGTATGAGCACATAAAACCCTCCTCTTGATAAGTTCAGACATATCAGGTATTCTGTCAAAGTCATCTTCTTGAAGAAGCCCGCCCAGGGGCCCTTTAACCTTCCCCAATCAGAACTGGTTGCCTTCTACATGGGCAGCACATCTGTTAATGCAAGGATTTTCCTTATATTCCCTGTCTTCTTTCTTAGTTACCTACTTTGTTTTGGCAAAGACCACATATTATAGTAGCTTTCTGAAAAGTAATGCATGAGAGAGAAACTTTTTCAGAACTTGCATGTTTAAAAATGCCTTATTTCACCCTCACCCTTAAAATAGTTTTTTGGATGTAAAATTTTAGGTTGAAAGTAATTTTCCTTCAGAAAAACTTTAAAGGCATTGCCCCACTGTCTTCTGCCTTCTGATTGTTCTTTAGGGTTGTGAAGCTATTCTGATAATTATTCTTTGTTTGACACCTATTGCTATTGTTTTCCATCTTTGGAAGCTTGAAGTTTCTTCTAGTTTTCTGAAATTTCATGATCGTATGTCTCATGATTGTAGGTTAATGGTCATCTGTTATATGGGGTAGTTAATAGACTAGCTGAAGATGTCATTGGAAAATCTGAACATTACATGTTCTTCAGTTCTGGAAGATTTGTTGAATTATTAGTTTCAACTATTAGTTTCAACTATTAATAATAGTTTCCAAGTTTTTATAGTTTCTTTATTATTTTCCTTCTCTTTAGCTTTCTGTTCTACTTTAAGGGATAGCCTGTCAACTTTATTTTTTAAACCCCCAAATAAGGTTTTTCAATTTTGTTATCTTTTAAATTTCCAATGGTCTTTAAAAAGTATCTTTTTTTTCCTTTTTCTTCTTTTTAAATGGATCTTGTTATTAGTTCATGGATATATAATATTTTTATTATGTCTGTAATGATACTAATAATAGTTTTAAAATTTTTATTCTTCTTTGGAGTCTTTTTAGAATAGCTTTTTGTAGTTTCTGTCTTTCAATTAGAGGGCTTCTTCATTGCCTGGGGATCCTTGGTTGTCCCCTCCTACTTGAGTAGGGGACTGAACCTGATTGGGACTTGCTAACTAACCATAGGATTCGCTGAAGGAAGACCACTCCACTGTAATTTTCTTCAGGTTGTTTTCCTGGGCCTTTCCCTAGAAAAACTTTTCATGCTCTTGATTTGAACATATAAAACTTGGCTGTCAGAATTCTGGGAACCAAGCGGAGAAAAAAACTTTGGGAGTCTCAACCTTTGGAATGAAAACTTTTACTTTACTCTTCCTATAGAATACCCTTGCTGTCAACTAGGCTGGCATCCCCCAGTTCTAAGAACTTCTATTTTTACCTTCTCCAGAGAATAAACTGCAGGATTGGGAAGGGACAGTTTGCCTAGTGGGTAAAGTGAGGATGGTGATTTGGGGGTCTAAGTTTTTCTTAAACAGACTTTAACCAATTTCCTTGTTTATTGTTCCCTCTTACTTATACATACAGTGGTGCTAATAAAAGCAGTTTAAAATTTTCTTGGAGATTCTGTCCAGTAAATCAGGTTGCTTCTTGATTTCTTCACTGCCAGTTTAGAATTTGGCTTTCTAGAGTCTGCTGAGTAAGTTACTGCTCTCACCCATCTGCTTATTGGATTGCAAATATTACTGCTGCTGTTTACTTTTCCCATTCCTCTTGTTTTTGTGGTTTTGTGTCTTTAAAATCCATTGCTTGTTATTTTAATGGGATTTAAGGAGGAAGTGAAAACTAACATTTGCTCTCAACTTTTCATCTTTAATGGGAGGTCAGTTTTGCTTTATTTTCCGCTCTGCAATTTTGATTTTCACATATATACCTTTAATTCATCTGGAATTTATTTTCATGTGTAGTGTAAGGTTATTGTCTTTTTTTGTCTTCTAGATAGAATGCCACATTTCCCATAATTATTAACTGAAAATTTTATTCTTTGCATTCTACCATGTAAGCTAATCTCCATCATATACCATATTTCTAGCCTTCCTATTATTTCATTAATTTCTTTATCTCTTCACTAACACCATACTCTTTCAACTACTTTAAAGTTTATGATTTGTTTATATTTACCAAGGCTGATCAGAATCAATTTGTTAAGCTCCACTCTGACACTGAGATTAAAATTACATTGATCTTGTTGGAAAAAAAAA
>PVJI01017829.1:0-34740 GCA_004026765.1 Micronycteris hirsuta | reverse complement strand
TTGCTGGATAGAGTATTCTTGGATGTAGGTCCTTGCCTTTCATGACTTGGAACACCTCTGTCCAGCCCCTTCTTGCCTGCAAGGTCCCCTTTGAGAAATCAGCTGACAGTCTTATGGGGATTCCTTTGTAGGTAACTGTCCCCTTCTCTCTTGCTGCTTCTAAGATTCTCTCCTTATTTTTAATCTTGGTTAATGTAATCATGATGTGTCTGGGTGTGTTCCTCTTTGGATCCAACTTCTTTGGGACTCTCTGAGCTTCCTGGACTTCCCGAAAGTCTATTTCCTTCACCAGCTTTGGGAAATTCTCCATCATTATGTGTTCAAATAAGTTTTCAATTCCTAGGATTTCTTCTTCTCCTTCTGGCAACCCTATGATCCATATGTTGGGCCGTTTACAGATGTCCTGGAGGTTTCTCAGCCCCTCCTCCGTTTTTTTAATTCTTGTTTCTTCATTCTTTTCTGGTTGGCTGCTTTTTCTTTCTGCTGGTCCACTCTGTTGATCTGAGCCCCAGTTTCCTTCTTTTTCCTATTGGTCCCCTGCAGATCTCTCATTTGCTCAAGCAATTTCAATAATTTTTCATCGAATTCTGTGAGCATCCTTATTACGAGGGTTTTAAACTGTGCATCTGATAGGTTGGCTATCTCTTGGTCGGTTAGCTCTAGAGCTTTAATCTGTTCCTTTCTTTGGGCCATTTTTTCCCCTTGGTGCGCCTGTTACTGTAAGGAGGGCGGAGCTTTGGGGTTCCCCTGTGCAGGGAAACTCCTGGTAGTTGTGCTGTGACTAGCCTGTGGGGGCGGGACCTGAGAGCACAATGGCACCTTCTCCACACCCACACCACCTCCTGCAAGCGATTTGAGCCCCTCTGCTCTGGCTCCGGGGGTTGCTCCGGGGTCGGTGGATGGGCTGCACAGCTCCAATCCCCCGCGGGTCTCCCCAGCGTACTCTCCAGTGAGGCTGGGAGTTCCTCCCGCCACCGCCGACTCCACGCCCACAGGTGCTCTCAATCTGCGCTGATGGGTTGCGCCTTGCTTTCTCTCCCGGTCCGTCTGCATGAGAATGCGGACCTGCTGGGCCCACCAGTCTCGGCTCGCTGGGTCTGGATGAGCCGGGCGCTGGCTGCGCTTCGGTTAGGCACCCCTGTCTTGGTGTGCTGCAGCCCTGTGGGAACCGCCCCTCCAATCACGGTCCTGTGGTCTGCTCACCAGCTCATGGTGGGGTCGCTGAGTGCTCTCTCTCCGCCCTGCTCCTCCCAGCTCACCAGACTGGACGAATGTATCTTCTTTAATTCCTTGGTTGTCAGACTTCCTCTCAATATGATTTTCTGTCATATCTGGCTGTTTTTGGTTGTATAAATTTCTGATTTTTTCCCTTGTTTGGTTGTGTGAGATGGCACGGCGCCTTCACCTATGCCGCCATCTTAGGAAGTCCCGAAACAAAAGCATGCCAGGAGAGCCGGCCCGGATCACCTGCGGCGCCCCGCGCGGTCCCTCATGTGTCCATTTTTCACAGCTGCTCATAAAGCAGCATTTTCATTATGATGATTATTATAAGAAAGTATAGAAATTAATAATGGGATGAATCAGCAATTTTGTGATAGTTGGGGATGTCTCTTTTCTATGTAATTGATAATTGAAGGTATTGATTTTACATAGAATAAAATATTAGATAGGGAAAGAGGTCAGGGATAGAGGTCAAGTCAGCAGTGGATGAGATGTCAAAGGGTGTTAGAATAAGGAATGTACTAAAGATGAATACTTTACATAGTACTTCATCAGAAAACACTACACAGTACAGATAGGGTGGGTTTAGGGAAAGAGTGATGTGGATAGATGTTCACTTGGCTATGAAATACAGAGATATTTACATACTCTTAGTGATGGAATAAGTATCAGAAATGTTTGTTTTTGCTATATTATTCAGTAGTATAAACCCATGAATTTATATAAAAGATGCATTTGGGATCTTGGTTGGAATGAGATTGTGAAATATATGGAAGACCAGGGATGGTTTATCTCAGGTTCAGAAACATCTGCATTGTATTTTACTTGTTAAAAAAAATAAAGAGAAGAGTATAGTAGCAGTGAACACATCTACTACCCAGATCTTGATTTTTGATACCATTGTCCAATAAAAGGAAACTGAGATCTTTGGAGAAATGGGTGATTCTAGGACTGGGGTAGGAAATAAACAAGTTGAACCTGAAGCATGAGAATTACCAGACTCTCAGGCATTACCAGAATTACTCAGCCCAGCTGCAGCCCAGAGATGTGCCTTTGTAAGCAGAGAAAAGGCTACTGAGGGCCCTGCTTGTGGGTCAGTGTACCCACTAAGTCCTGGCTCCCATAGGTGGAAACCAGTCCTTCTCTTAGAGAACATTTGCTGTTCCCTCTCCTTTCAAGCTTCTTTTCTGTTCTCACCCACCTGTAAAAGTGAATTCCATTTCCTCAGTCATACTTGTGGGGTTGAATGGCATGAGCACATGATGACCACAAGATGGAGAAAGAGAGCTTGCCTGAAAGTCTCCCGTTTTTCTCCTGGGACAGAGAGCAGTCCTTTAATTGGACTCAATCTTATTCCTTCCACAATACACATGAAGCATCGACTATGTCATGGCTCTGTGCAAGGATCTCCCGTTGGGTCACAGAGCTCACAGAATGACTCTAGGTAAAACATGTAAGATCTGAACTCTCTACAAATGAGCAGCCTCCATATTCCACAACCTCATTCTTTTCTCCAAAGGGATAAATTGGAGAAGTGAACACTCCTACAGTGAGCATTGTGAGAACCCTGAGCACAACTGAGTCATTTTTCTCTTCCACAACCATGTTGCCTCTGTACAAATCCACACATCACAGTGCTCTCCATATCACATCATACCTCATTCACTCTCCTGAGCTGGTCCAGTGACCCCACAGATGCTCATGTACAATTTTGGAACAGGAGCTTGTCCATGGGCTCATGATAGATTCCTGTGAGGTTCAAATATTGTATATTACAATATTTTCAAGGTCAGGGGCCACAAATTTGTCATATTTTATTTATATATTATGTCAATATTTTTGAGCACTTACTACTTGCCAAGAACTGTGCTAAATTATTTATATGCCATGGTGAGTTTAAAATAGCATTCTCACACTCATGAAGCTTATTTTGTTTCCATCTGTGCTAGGCAAATTGCTTAGTATATATTAGAAGTTTTATCAATGTTTTAATGATCATTTGTTTATATGAAAGATTACAATTATATTAATGATGTGACAATGGTTTTATTTACTTTTATTGTTCAATTATAGTTGTCCCAATTTTTCCCCTGTTGCTCTCCCCTGCCCCACCCTCATCCCACCCCCACTCTATCAGTCAGTCCCCACCCTGTTATCCATTACCATGGGTCATTTACATATGTTCCTTGACTAGACCCTCTCCCTTCTTTCCCCAGTTATCCCCCTCTCCCATCTCCCCATCCCTCTGATCACTGTCAGTTTGTTCCTTATTTCCATGTTTCTGGTCCTATTTTCCTAGTCTGTTTGTTTTGTTCATTAGGTTCCACTTATAGGTGAGATCATATGGTATTTGTCTTTCACTATTTGGCTTTTTTCACTTAGTACAATACTCTCTAGTTCCATCCATGCTATTGCAAAGGGTAGGAGTTCCTTCTTTCTTTCTGCTGTGTAGTATTCCATTGTGTATGTAAATGTACTGCAGTTTTGTGATGCGCTGATTTACTGATGGGCGCGTAGGCTGTTTTCAGCACTTAGCTATTATAAATTGTGCTGCTATGGACATTGGGGTACATAGGTTGTTTTGAATTGGTGTCTAAGGATTCTTAGGGTATAATACCAGCAGTGGAATTACTGGATCAAAAGGCAGTTCCTCCTTTAGCTTTCTGAAATTCCATACTGTTTTCCACAGTGGCTGTACCACTCTGCATTCCCACCAACAGTGTACTAGAGTTCCCTTTTCCCTACATGCTCACCAGCACTAGTTGTTTGTTGATTTATTAATGATGGCCATTATGACAGCTGTGAGGTGATATCTCATTGTGGTTCATTTGTATCTTTCTGATGGCTAGTGATGTTGAGCATCCTTTCATGTTTCTGGGCCATCTGTATGTCCTCCTTGGAGAATTATGTATTCAGATCTTTTGCCCATTTTTAATTGGATTGTATGTCTTCCTGATGAGGAGTTGTGTGAGTTCTTTATATATTTTGGAGATCAAACGTTCGTCTGAGGTATCATTGGCAAATATGTTTTCCCATACAGTTGATCCCCTTTTCATTTTGCTGATGTTTTCTTTAGCCATGCAGAAGATTTTTAATTTTATGTTGTCCCATTTGTTTATTCTATATCCCTTTCCCTAGGACATATATTGGAGAAGATATTGCAGCATGGGATATCTGACATTTTACTGCCTATGTTTTCCTCTAGTACTTTTATGGTGTCATATTTACATTTAAGACTTTTTAAAAATCTTTTTTTATTGTTGTTCAATTACAGTTTTCCTCATTCCCTGCCTTTACTCCCCCATGCCCTACCCATCCCCCACCTCCTACCCTCAATCCTCCCCTCTCCTGTTGTCTTTCTCCATGGGTCCTTTATACATGTTCCTAGACTTGACCCTTCCACTTCTTTCCCCCATTATCCCTCTACCCCCTCCCCTCTTGTCACTATCAGTTTGTTCTTTATTTCCATATCTCTGGTTCTGTTTTGCTCATTTGTTTGTTTTGTTGATTACGTTCCACTTATATTTGAGATCACATGGTATTTGTCTCTCACCACCTGGCTTATACTCTCCTATTCCATACATGCTGTCGTGAAGGGTAGAAGTTCCTTCTTTCTTTCTGCTGGATAGTATTCACTGATATGTCACCTACAGTGAAGACTATATTTAATATTCTTATCCATCTTGAATTTATTTTTGTGTATGGCATAAGTTCATGGTCTAATTTAATTGTTTGGTGTGTACTTGTCCAGATCTCCCAGCACCACTTTTTGAAGAGGCTATTTTTACTCCATTTTATGCTCCTGCCCCATTTGTTGAATATTAATTGACCATAGAGACATGGGTTTATTTCTGGGCTCTCTATTCTGCTCCATTGATCTATGTGTCCATTCTTATGCTAGTACGAGACTCATTTGATTTCTGCAGCCTTGTAATATAGTTTGATATCAGGTATTGTGATCCCTCTTACTTTGTTCTTCTTTCTCAAAATGTAAATGAATGAATCAAAGAACTGTGGTACATTTACACAGTGGAATACTATGCAGCAGAAAGAAAGAAGGAACTCCTACCCTTTGTGACAGCATGGATGGAACAAGAGAGCATTATGCTAAGTAAAATAAGCCAAAAAGTGAAACAAAAATACCATATGATCTCACCTATAAGTGGAACCTAACAACAAAACAAACAAATAAGCAAAATACAACCAGAGATATTGAAACTGACAGAAACCAGGGAGGAGGGAGGAGAAGGATAATAGGGGGTAGTCGGGGAAGGGCCATCAAAGAACATGTATAAAGGACATATGGACAAAATCAAAGCAGGTAGATTCAAGGGTGGGAGGCAGGGATGGGTGGGGCAGGGTCGTGGTGGGGTGAAAATGGAGACAACTGTACTTGAACAACAATAAAAAAAAGAATTAAAAATTGCTGAGGCTATTCAGGATCATTTATGGTTCCATATAAATTTTTGAAATGTTTGTTCTATATCTGTGAAATATGTCATTGGTAATTTGATAGGGATTGTGTTGACTCTATAGTTTGCTTTGGGTAGTATTAACATTTTGATGATGTTAATTTTTCCAGTCCATGAACATGGTATACGCTTCCATTTATTTGTGATTTCCTTAATTTCTTTCTTTAGTGTTATGTACTTTTCTGAGTACAGGTCTTTTACCTCCTTGGTTAAGTTTATTCCTAGGTACTTTATTTTTCTTATTGCTATAGTAAATGGGATTTTTTCCCTAGCTTTTGTTTCTGCTATTTCATTGTTGGTGTACAAAAATGCCTTTGATTTCTGAATATTGACTTTGTATGTGTTTGCCAAATTCACTTATTTTGTTGAGTGGTTTTCTGGTAGAGACTATAGGGTTTTGTATATACATTCTCATGTCATCTGCAAACAATTACAGTTTTGTCTCCTCTTTTCCAATTTGGATACCTTTTAATTTTTTTTTTGTCTAATCACTGTGGCTAGAACTTCCAATATTCCAATACTATATTGAATAGAAGTGGTGAAAGTGGACACCCTTGTCTTGTTCCTTATCTTAGTGGGAAAGTTTTAGTTTTTGCCCATTGAACATGATACTGGCTGTAGGTTTCTCATAAATAGCCTTTTTATGTTGAGGTATGATACTTCTAGTCCCACTTTGCTGAGCGTTTTTATCATAAATGGGTGCCATACTTTATCAAAAGCCTTTTCAGTGTCTGTTGATATGATCATGTGATTTGGTCTTTCCTTTTGTTTACATGGTGTATTACATTTATTGATTTGTGAATATTGTACCATCTTTGCATCCCAGAGATGAATCTCACTTGATCATGGTGTGTGATCTTTTTAATGTACCGCTGGTTGCAGTTTGCCATATTTTGTTGAGGATTTTGGCCTCTACGTTCATCAGCGATATTGGCCTGTAGTTTTCTTTCTTCATTGTGTCTTTACTTAGCTTTGGAATTAGGATAATACAGGCCTCATAAAAAGAGTTTAGGAGTCTTTCCACTTCTTGAATTTTTTGGAATAGTTTGAAGATGTGACAATGGTTTTAATTGTGGCCCATTCTATTAAATTGTCTGATTGGAAAAATGCATTAATAGCACTTTCAGTGAGGTTCAAATATATGTCTAATGACATACATTTAATTTATTTAAATATTAGTAAATCATACTAAGAAGGTTACCAAGTATAATTTCAAAAGATTATGATGTAAAGTTACTGAGGGAATGGAAGGATCTTTTAACATCAAAGGTAAGAACTTTTGCAATGCTTGATACTACTCTCTTTAATATTCTGAATATCCAACAGGGGTGTCCAACCCGCAGCCTATGGTCCTCATGCAACCCAGGATGACTATGAATGTGACCCAACACAAAATTGTAAATTTACCTAAAACCCTTTTATTGCTCATCATTTTTCCTAAGTGTTTGTATATTTAATGTGTGGCCCAAGACAACTCTTCTTCTTCTGGAATGGCCCAGAGACACCAAAAGGTTGGACACCCTTGATCTAATACATTGGCTAGATTATGACTTAGCTTTGTATTAGATGGCTTCTTTAATTTTATTTTCTGTTAGAATGGATCTATTCTGATAAAGTACAACTTTGGGTCTATAAAATTCTACTCAAGTCTGGTCTTCTTCCTAAAGAATTCTATAGATGTAATTGTTTTACCTAGCCCCTGGACCAGAAGAATGAGAAAATTCAAAATGGTTCTTATTTTACCTTATGTCATAGGGAAGCCATCAGATAACTCAATATTTAAAATCAAGGAAACCTCTGGGTTTTGTATAAAAATATTTGAATTCAAGTCTTTCCTATTTCACTTATAAAATGTTTAACCATGCAAAGAATTAATATTTGACACAAATATTGGAAGGACTGTATGAGATGATTTATGGGAAAGTGTTTTGTAAAATGTCAAACTTAAATGTAAGATCTCTCATTCTCAAGAACTCTGGCAGATTAATTAATTGATTAATTCAGCAAATATTTATTGGGTACTAGCTCTACACCAGCTCCCATGTTCTGTGCTAAGCACATAGTAATGATTTTGACATCTTTTCTTTACCTATTTTTAAAATTTATTTTTTACAATATTTTTGTAATTTTTTAATTATAGTTGATATACAATACCATATTATTTTCAACCCAGTGATTTGACTTTTATATAACTTATGAAGTGATTACTCCAATAAAAGTAGTACCCATCTGACACCATGCATAGTTATTATAATACTAGTGGCTATATTCTCTATGCTGTACTTTACATCGGTTTGACTGTTCTGTAACAACCAATTTGTACTTCTTAATCCCTTCACCCCTTTCCCCTATCTCCCAATACCCTCTCTCACCCAGTAACCATCAAAATATCCTCTATATCTATGAGTTTGTTTCTATTCTGCTCTTGTTTGTTTGTTTATTATATTCTACATATAAGTGAAATCATATGGCATTTGTCTTTTTCTCTCTGACTTACAAGATTCAGCACAATATCCTCTAGGTCCATCCATATTGTTGCAGATGGCAAGAATTTACTCTTTTTTTAAGGCTGAGTCATATTCATGGTATATATGAACCGCTTCTTTATCCATTCATCTATCTATGGACACTTGAATTGCTTCCATATCTTGGCCACTGTAAATAATACTGCAATGAACATATAGATGCACATATTTTGAGTTCCTTAGATTAATACCCAGAAGTGGAATGCTGGGTCCTTCTTTGTCTCTTATTGTACATTTGAAAGTCTATTTTTTCAAATATAAGTATTGCTACCCCTGTTTTTTAATTTCCATTTTCATAAAATATTTTTTCCATCCCTTTACTTTCAGTCTGTGTGTGTCTCTCCATCTGAAGTGGGTTTCTCATAGACAGCATATGGAAGAATTTTGTTTTGTTTTCCATTTTACCAGCCGCTTCTTGCTTGTAAAGTTTCTGTCGAGAAATCAGCTGACAGTGTTATGGGAGCTCCCAGGTGGCTAACTAACTACTTTTTTCTTTCTGCTTTTAAGGTTCTGTCCTTATCTTTAACTGTTGGCATTTTAGTTATGATGTGTTTTGCTGTGGGCCTCTTTGGTTGATTTCTTTTGGGATTCTGTGCTTCCTGGACCTGTGTGTATTTTTCTTTCACCAGGATAGAAAAGTTTTCAGCCATTATTTCTTCAAATAGGTTTATTATAACTTTTTTCTCCCTGTTCTCCCTTTGGTACCCCTGTGATGCAGATTTTGTTACACTTGATGTTGTCCAAGTGGTTCTTTAGACTATCTTCAGTTTTAGAAATTCTTTTTTCTTTTTGCTATTCTGATTGTGGATTCTCTGATACCTTGTTTTTCAAATCATTGATTCAGTTCTCTGTCTTCTAACCTGCTGTTGATTTCTTCTAGTGTATTCTTCATTTCTGACGTTTTTATGGTTTATATGTCCCTTTTTATGGTGTTGTAGTTCTCACTAAGTTCCTTGAGCATCTTTATAACCATTTTTTTGAACTCTGTATTTGGTGGCTTGCTTTCTTCTGTTTCAATAAGTTATTTTTTCTGGAGTTATTTCTCTTCTTTCATTTGGTACACATTTCTTTGTTTCCTCATTTTAGATACCTCTCTCTGTTTGTTCCTATGTATTAGGTAGGTCTGCTATTAGTTGGTATAGTCGCCTTATGTAGTAGGCATCATGTGAGGCTCAGAGGTACAGTCTTCCTGATCTCCTGAGCTAGGTGCTCCAAGAATGTCCCTTGTGTGGGTTATGTGAGCCCTCCCATTTAAGTTGAGTCTTGATTGCTGTTGGCCCATCTGTGGGTTTGATTGCCCCCTTGGATGGCTATGAAGATTGACCCAAAGCACAGTATATGAGCTGCTGAGACCTCCATTTATGTGTGTTGCTTGTGGAGCTAATTGGGTTGTGCTCTGATGTAGTTTGAACAACTGGTTTTGTTGGTTCTGGATCCCTTTGGGAGACAATCTAGTGCTGGTCAATGCCGTGAGCTGCTTGTGATGATCCCTGAGCTATCTTCCTGGGGCTACAACATGATCCACAATTTGTGGCTTCCTCTGCTGAGCCTGAGATTGTGTGGGATAAGCCTAACTATGCACCAAGGCCAGTTTTCATCAGCATGTAGCTAGTTGAGGGTAGGGGGGAGGTCAGCAAAGGACCATGGTTTCCTGAGATATGACCTCATCTGTTAAGTGTCTGTTAGGCTCAGTTCCTGAAAGAGTCTCTGGTAGTACATAAGTTGTATGAGAGAGGCTCTCAGTGAATCATCAGGTCGGAGTGAGTGGTATTCACCAGACTAACATAGAATCAATTTTGGCACAAGTGCTGGGTTTGAGGTCACTCAGCAACAGTCTCTGGGTACACCAAGGTCAGCTTCCACCTGCAGTGTGTCTGTGGACCTTTATGGTGGGGCAGAGTCTCAGGAATTCATCTGGGTAGAGCCAGCAGCGTCCATCAGGCCAAACAATCCAAGATTTGGCTGGGTAAAGGGAGAGCTCTGCACAGGAATCATGCTGTTGGTCTGTCATGCTTGGGATAATTGTCCCCACCCAAAAACCACACAACTCAATTTTTCTCAGAGTCTTCCTGGACCTCCTGGAGAGTCTTATGCTCTCAGTAACCTGGCTGACTATAGCATCTTAATCATACTGCTGACAGTAATCTCGGGGGGGGGGGAGACACTGAGAGTCAGGTAGATGGAGCTAATGGTTCTTCCCTGGTGGGGCTGGTGGATCTCTGTTGGGGTATCTGGGGCCACTATTCTAGCTTTCAGTGGTTGGTGCTTTCTGTGGGCACATGACACAGTTATCGCACCAACTGAATGAAGCAGGACACCCATGTGGGGCTCTGCTGCTCTGACACACTGGGTGGGAAAGGGGACTGGGTCTCTGCTTCAGAGCCACACACCTCTGTCTGTGATTTTCCTTAATTAATCCTCAAGGTATCTTCGACAAAGTCTACACTACAGTCTTAGGTAGCAGAGTGCTCCACAGAGCTCCAGGTGGGACAACAGGGGCCTGGGGACGTGGGTCTTGTGCAGTCCTCGTAGGCTGAACTGTAATTGGATCTTTACAGTTATCATTGGAAATAGATGTAGTAAGAGAAGCTTCAATGAATTTCTTGAGTTTAAAACATAATTCTCCCTATCTTTTTGTATAGTTGCAACCTTAACTTTTGACAGAAATTAATGCATTACCTCAGTAAGTATAATTTTTTTTATTTGCCTGTTGTTCTACTATCATTAAGAGTCCCAAGTTGCAAGGTGGAATTTGCAGCTTCAGGTTCATTCAAGCATTTACTGTGTCATCAAGTGGAAGTGCCCACAACCTTGGAAATAATACCTCAAACCTAGCATAGCTAAGGTGTGCAGGAACAGGAAAGCACAAATTCCACAAGCAGATAATTGGAATGTTGGTAATTGGAGCCACTCCTAGTGCTACACTTTGGCTTCTGGACCTAACTTTTTTAGCTACTCAACCAAATCATATGTTGGCTAGAGTTTCAGTGATTATACTTTTCAAAATGTTGTGATTGAGCTTGTTCCTTTGCTTATTCCTCAGAAGGTTTACCTAAAATTGTTTTAGGCTTGCTAATTGTGAGTGATGAGTTACATAGTAACTCAGGGTATTTTCATGTTCACAAGCCCATTCTTGAACTTCCTTTGATATTGGGCATTATTGCACACAATTAAATGTCAATGGATCCTCAATTTTCTCAGTCTTTTCATGGTGGGGATAATGGAAGTTCTGCAGACAGAGAAAGAAAACATATATCCACAGTATGTATCTACTCAGATAGAGGTGAATTTTGGCTCTTCCCAAATTGGAAGGAAGTTGACGTAATTGACCTTCTATCAGTGTCTGGCTGACCTACCTGAGGAGTGCTATATTGGGGATTTACAGAATATCTACTACTGGAAATTTGAAACATTCAAGAATTGCAAAGAATTAACCTTTTTGAAAAGTAACTCATGTGTTTGGGCTCATGCATAGCTGGCATGCTTTTTTCCATTAGCACGTCATGCAAGTACTGGGGTACCTTATGAAAGACATGGGCTGAGACCCACTGAATGAATCTCTTGCCCAATGGTTGCAAGAGATTTATGTGCAATGTATGTTGTCTGCTGGGTACTAACTTCAAACATAAATATCTGCGTGTTTTGTAGTCCATTTTTATAGACCAATGCATATGCCTCTTTTTTATACTCAATTTTAAGTTTTAGAGACTTGAGTGGGGTTGGTTGTAATGTGGCAGCAGCAGTCCATTTCTGGCTAGTGCAACATACTGTTGATCTTTTTGTGAAGGAAGCTCTTGTGATTTCCTCTTCTGTTGGTTGTTTATAGAGGTGTCATGAGGCCACTGGTGTGAATTTAAGAATAGGACTTAACGCAACAAAGTTAGGTAACATGGGCATCTGGGTCACCTATTCATGTAGTTGTCCCATACTTCCTGAACATGTTTGAATCTAATCCCAGATGTACTATACTGGGGATATATTGCAAGAACCCCAGTGGATGCCTGATACCACAGATAGTACATAATCCTATATATACTCTATTTGTCTTATACATACACACCTATGATAAAGTTAATTTATAAATTAAACACTGTAAGAGATTAACAACAATAACTAATAATAAAGTAGAACACTTATAACAATAAAGTAATGGTTACTTGAGCACAAGCACTGTGATACCACAACAGTCAATGTGATAACTAAGATGGCTATTAAATTACTAATTGGTGGGTAGCGTGTATAGTGTGGATATACTGGATAAGGGATGATTCACATGCCAGGTGGGTAGGAGTGATATGGAACATGATTTCATCTGGCTACTTAAAATGGTATAAAGTTTAAAACGTATGAACTTTTTTACTTGTGAAATTTACCATTTAATGTTTTTAGACCTTCGTTGACTGTGGGTAACTGAAACCAGAGAAAGCAAAACCATGGATTAGAGGACTGTACTGTACTTCATTGTACAGGGGTTTACATGAATATCTGTTATAACTACACAAACCTATTAAATGGTGAATTTGATAACACCACTATGTTATCATGATGGCCTTTTCTCTTTTCAGTCTCTTGGTATTCTGTGGTTAGGTTCTCCATTTTGATTAGGGCATAGTAACATAGGAGATGATGTTTTGCAAACAGTATTTTTCTGCCATGGAAGGTGTGTTCTTTCTCTAGAGTTCTAGGTGTTTTTTTTATGACTCTTCTACTGGGTCTGAATAAATAGTGTTCCTCTCTCTTGGTGGTAAGGGTTACAAGGTGCAACAACTTGTCCTTTACTTTAGAAAAATGTTACAATGTCTTCCAAGGTAACCCCAATGCCCACTAAAACTTCATTAATATGGCAGGGCTTGAAACTTTATGAGGTTTATCACCTTTTAGCATGCAAATGAACCCCTAAAATTTCAATGATACAGCAGGTGTATTAATCTTTAGAGAACTTATTTTCCATATTTTGGTATATAAGTGTCTTATTCAGGCACCTAGGGTATTTGTCATTTTCAGCTCAACAGGTCCAATTAAAATGAAGTGGACCAAAATGATATACTGAAGAATTTCAATATATTTAAGATCCTTATGGACGATGTCAGAAACCACAAGAGTTAACATAGCACTCAGGCAAGATATTGTATGTACTTTGCTATTTTTGACATTCAAAGTGAATTGCCTTCAATCCTTCCTGCTGATGTGTGTCCCTAAGAAAGTATTCTGCCAAATCAATGGCTTTATAGGAAGTGACTAAGATTATGTTGATATGCTTTTGTAAATACAGCACACCCAGCATGGCAACTGCAATCAGGGCTTCCATTTTGTTATGTTTACCATTTTGTTATGTCCACTGTCACCAGGCATGAACCACTTGATTTTGCAGAGACCAAACTGGAGAACTTAGAGAAATGAAATATGAGCCATTGAGCCCAAATTTAAATATTTTTTTAATTTTTAAAAAGATTTGTTGTGATTGAGCTTTTAAAAAAATGTTAAAGATTTTATTTATTTATTTTGAGATGGAGGGGAAAGGAGGGAGAAAGAGAAGGAGAAAAACATCAGTGTGTGGTTGCCTTTCATGCGTCCCCTAGTGGGGACCTGACCCGCAACCCAGGCATGTGCCCTGACTAGGAATCAAACTGACAACCCTTTGGTTTGCAGGCCAGCACTCAGTCACTGAGCAACACCAATCAGGGCCTAACGTTTAAATCTTTGATGGTTACATAAATTTCTACAGTGCCTTTAACTATATATATATATATTTTAATATTTTATTTATTTATTTTTAGAGAGAGAGGAAGGAAAGGAGAAAGAGAGGGAGAGAAATATCGATGTGTGGGTGCCTCTCACGTGCCCCCTACTGGGGACCTGGCCTGCAACCCAGGCAGGTGCCCTAGACTGGGAATCGAACTGGCGACCCTTTGGTTCTCAGGCCCATGCTCAATCCACTGAGCTATGCCAGCCAGGGCAACAATACATTTTTTTTATGATTTGGATTTATAGAAGGGAAAGTTTTGGTGAATTTCACTTGGCCCTTTCTATTATAATGGTCTTTAATCTATAGGACAGAGAAAGCATGGGAGAGATCTTGCAATATGTAAGAGTGCCCATTCCAATTATACATTCAGAGACCAGAGAAAGAATCATAGTGTGAACGGGTAGACACATTAACCCTCTATGAGATAGGTATTACTTTCCAGACCAGGGTTTTCATTAAGACAAATTACATGAAATTATCCTGACTTGAAGGGTTCACTTTGAAGCCCTACAAATTCATACCTAATATCCATGACCTCAAATCCTCAAATCAATGTCCAGAGGAAGTACGTGAATATAGTACTTGAAGAACATGGCATTCCCATGTATTTATCCACAAAGGATCTCCTCTTTGAAAGTAATTATGAGCTTCATGCTTTCATTTTTTATACCACCAGTACCATGTTGACATTAGCCATTGGTCTATGTCAGGAAAAGTTGCACAATCTACAGTATGACCTTGAGTTGGACTGAGGATATTTCTGTGGTTTCCATCTATAAGCACTGCTTATCAGTGTAAATTATCCAGTAAGAGAGTCAAGCAGGTTCTTTCTTACTTCTACTGAACTTGGCCCTGTTAGAAACTTTAGGTTTCATTCTAAGTTATACAGATAACAAAACCTATCACATTCCACTTCCAACTCCTCATTACTTTACATATAACTACCAATTTCATATAACTACCTTCTCAAGAGGTCACTTATCTGTCACACATTTATATTCTATCTGAATAAACAGAGACAGCAAACTGGAATATTTATCATAGAGTATTTGTTTCTTGCCACCTTCAAGACCTACTGGTGAAAGAACTAAAACTGATCTAAATAACGATGTCAATTTTCCTGAGCATTCTTCTACGGTGTGCTTTGTGTCATATTGTCATACTCAAACTTTCCATCTCAGTATAAATCTCAGTCTATACCATACTAAAAATATAACTATTTTTAAAATAAATAATTTAACTTATTTATACTTCAAACCCCATCTTGACTGAGGGACAGGAATGCAATTTTAGTCACTTTGGGATTCGCTCCTTACCTCCAAATATATGCATATTTGGAATACTTTCAATGCATTATGTATAAAACTAGTCTTAGTAATTTTTTGGTTCTTGGATGTTTTTCAGTCAGGTATTTGCTGAGTAAAGCTCATTACTATTTTTAAGACCCCCTCCAAATTGGGAACTCTTTGATCTACTCTTCCTTCCCTGTACATTCATTTGATTGTAATAGTAAGAATATAATGCTTATTAATACTGAGGTTAATAGTTCATGAGTAATAGTGACATTATTTATAAATTTATTCTTGTGCATTATATTAAAAAGAACAAATTGAAGTTGGCTCTATTAAACTAAAAGAATATACTCCTCAACAATAGATTAACACAAATGAAATCCTCAATGCTTTAAAAATTTAAATTGTGGTAAAAACATGACACACTTTACTATTAAAACCACATTACTGTACAATTTAGTATGTTTAAGTATATTCTTATTGTTGTGCAACATATTTCCTGAGCTTTCTTTATTTTGCAAAACTGAAACTCATACCCATTAAACAATAACTCTCCATTTCGCCCTCCCTCAGCCCCTAACAACACTCTTCTACTTTTTTTCTATAAATTTGATTACCCTAGATAACTCATATAAGTGACATAAAACAATATTTACCTTTGTTTGACTGGGCTCTTTTTAATTTTTTAAAATTTGTATTTATTTATTTATTGTTCAAGTACAATTGTCTCCATTCCCCCACCACCACTCTCCCCTGCCCCACCCACCCCCACCTCCCACCCTCAATCCTACCCCTCTTTGGCTTTATCTGTGTGTCCCTCATACATGTTCCTTCACGACCCTTTCCCTATTTTCCCCATTATCCCCTCTCCCCTTCCCCTCTGGTTACTGTCAGTTTGTTCTTTATTTCAATGTCTCTGATTACATTTTGCTTGCTTGTTTGTTTTGTTGATTAGGTTCCACTTATAGGTGGACTCTTTAACTTTAGCATAATGCCCTCAAGGTTCATCCATGCTGTAGCATATAAAAATTTTTTTCTTTTTTAAGGCTGAATAATATTCCAGTTTTGTGTACTGCATTTTAATTATCTATTTATCTGTTGATAAACATTTGGGTTGTTTTCCCCTTTTGACTATTGTACATAGCTGTGAAAATATCTCTCTAAGACATTTCTTTCAATTCTTTTGGGTATACACTTATGAGTGGGATTGCTGATCATATGGTAGTTCTGTTTGTAGTATTTCAAAGAACCACCACATTCTTTTGTGCACCAGTTTTACCATTTTACATTCCCACCAACAGTGTACAAGGTTTCCAAGTTTTTCCACATGCTCACCAGCACTTGTAATTTTATCTTAAAAAAATAGTGGCCATCTTAATGGGTGTGAAGTATTCATGCTATTTTTTCTATTCTCAAGTTCATAGAAATAAATCTTATGGGAAGCTCAGAATTGTGTTAAAGACTTCAGCTATACATTTACATTACATGCTTTCTACAAAACTATGCAAAGTTGGCCACATGATTCACATACCTCAATATTTTGCCAGTTTCAAAAACACACCAGGGCAATAACAGCCCAGGCAATACCATTGACATCTTAATCTGGGTTCAAATTTATGCCCATAATTAAAGGAAGCAAAATTAGACTGGGGTACAAAATGGGGATTTCACATTCAATTTTAGATGGTTTTTATAATATCTTCTAAAGAAACTTACATGCATTTACAATTTTTGTTAAATTCTCACTTTGAAAAAAATACAATATTTAATATATATAGTCTTTCCAGAAGGCACCCAGCCATATAATATGAAAAATAGAGACATCTGTTGAAGAAGATACAAGATATAAAAAACACTGTACATGGGACAGTGATGCCACAGTCTCCTTCAAAGTAGGCACCTTGGGACCTCACACAGTTTTCCCAATCGCCATCAGTTGCCCTGTCATATTTTTCTGAATCTCATCAATGGTCTGAAATCTCTACCCCTTTGAAGATGATTTTAGTTTTGGGAAAAGCCAGAATTCACAGGGTGTCCAATCTGGGCTGTAAGGGAGCTGAGTCACCTGGATGATCTGATGTTTTGCCAAAACATTGCATGAGATGTGATTCATTAATGGACATGTTGCTGTGATGAAGCTGCCAATCATCAGTTGTCCAGAACTGTGGCCTTCTGAATCATCCAAACAGTTTCCATGAAAGAATGTTCAAGCTTAATGTGTCAAACATTTAAGATCTACTGTCTTAGTAATCTTCAAGTATACAGCACAATATTGTTAACTATAGTCACCATGCTATACATTACACCCCCAAAGTTATTTATCTTACAACTGAAAATTTATATCCTTTGACCATCTGAAACCATTTCCCTCACTCCACTGGCAAGTGCCCCTATCTACTCTCTGTTAGAAAAAATCAGTTACTTAAAAAGTTCAGTTTTTAAATATTCCACATATAAGTGAGAGCATACAGCACTTGTCTTTCTCTGTCTTATTTTACTCAGCATAATGCCTACAGGTTTCATCCATGTTGTTATAAATGGCAGAATTTCATTCTTTATTATGGCCAACTATTCCATTATACATATAAATTTTCTTTATCCATCTTTTGATGGACATTTAAGCTGTTTCCATGTTTTGGCTACTGTAAATAATGTTGCAATTGGACATTGAAATGCAAATAGCTCTTCAAGATAGTGATTTTATTTCCTTTGGAGAAATAACCAGAAATGAGATTGCTAGATCATGTGAAAATTCTGTTTTGAATTTTTTGAAGAACCATTATATTGTTTTCCATGATGGCTGTACCAATTTACATTTCCACCAGCAGCATAAAAGTGTTTCCTTTTGCTCACATCCTCACCAGCATTTAACTATTGCTGTTTTTGATAATAGCCATATTCACGTGTGAGGTGAGATCTCCTTGTGAATCTGATTTAAACTTTCTTAACGATCCAAACACATTCTCATGTGCCTGTTGGTTGTTCACATATCTTGCTTAGAAAAATATTTATTCAGTTCCTTTGTCCAATTTTTTTGTTTTATCTTCATTTTATTTATTTATTTATTTTTAAGTATATTTTATTGATTATGCTATTACGGTTGTCCCATTTTATCCCCTTTATTCCCCTCCACCCTGCACCGCCACTCCCTCCAGCATCACCCTCCCCTGCTTAGTTTCTGTCCATGGTTCATACATATAAGTTCTTTGACTTATTTATTTCCTATACTATTCTGAACCTCCCCCTTTCTATTCTGTACCTACCAACTATGCTTCTTATTCCCTGTACCTTTTCCCCCATTCTCCTCCCACTCCCCACTGATAACCCTCCATGTGATCTCCATTTCTGTGATTCTGTTCCTGTTCTACTTGTTTGCTTAGTTTGTTTTTGTTTTTGTTTTAGGTTCAGTTGTTGATACTTCTGAATTTCTTGTCATTTTACTGTTCATAGTTTGGATCATCTTCTTTTTCTTAGATAAGCCCCTTTAACATTTCATACAATAAGGGCTTGGTGATGGTGAACTCCTTTAACTTGACCTTATCTGGGAAGCACTTGATCTGCCCTTCAATTCTAAATGATAGCTTTGCTGGATAGAGTCATCTTGGATGTAGGTCCTTGCCCTTCATGACATTGAATACTTCTTTCCAGCCCTTTCTTACCTTCAAGGGTTCTTTTGAGAAATCAGCTGATGGTCTTATGGGAACTCCTCTGTAGGTAACTGTCTCCTTTTCTCTTGCTGCTTTTAAGATTCTCTCCTCATCTTTAATCTTGGGTAATGTAATTTTGATGTGATTTGGTGTGTGCTTCCTTGGGTCCAACTTCTTTGGGACTCTCTGAGCTTCTTGGACTTCCTGGAAGTCTATTTCCTTTACCAGCTTGGGGAAGTTCTCCTTCATTATGTTTCAAATAAGTTTTCCATTTCTTGTGTTTCCTCTTCTCCTTCTGGCACCCCTATAATTCAGATGTTGGAATATCTAAAGTTGTCCCAGAGGTTCCTAAGCCTCTCCTCATTTTTTTGAATTCTTGTTTCTTCATACTTTTCTGGTTGAATGTTTATTTCTTCCTTCTGCTCCAAATCATTGATCTGAGTCCTGGTTTCCTTCCCTTCACTGATAGTTCCCTGTATATTTTTCTGTATTTCATTCTTCACAGTTTTCACTTTTTCCTCTATTTTGCGACAATACTCAACCATTTCTGTGAGCATCCTGATTACCAGTGTTTTGAACTCTGCATCTGATAGGTTGGCTATCTCTTTATCACTTAGTTCTATTTTTGGAGCTTTGATCTGTTCTTTCATTTATGCCATATTTTTTGTCTTGGTGTGCCTGTTATGTTTGCTGCATGTGGGGGAGGGGGCCGAGAGGTAACAATGCCAGTTGTTCAGCTCTTGGCTGGCTTTCAGTCACTTCTCCTGCTACCCACAAGCAAATTGAGCCCTTCCAGTGCTGATTCCCAGGTGGGTGCTTTTGTGAAAATTCTAGGACCCCATGGGCCTCTCCAATAAACTCTCCTGTGAGGCTGAGTTTTCTCCTGTCACCACAAGTCCCACAGGTTTTTATACCCAGAGTTTTTGAGGCTTTATTTACCTGCACTGGACCCCTGGGTTGGGTGGTCTATCTCACTCCCCAGTTGTTCCTCCTGGTTTATCCACATGCAAATGTGCAAACACCAAGTCCAACAGCTGCAGCCTTGCCTGCCCCATCCTCCAGCTGCTGCCTTACCACATGTCCTCTCCACCCTGGCTGCCCATCTCTGCCCCTCCTACCAGTCTGAATGAATGTCTCTTCTTTAACTCCTTGGTTGCCAGATCTTCATACAGTTCGATTTTCTGGTCTTTCTGGTTGTTTCTAAATTTGTTGTCGTTCTTCTTTGGTTGTGCAAATAGGCAAAGTATATCTATTTATACCTCCATCTTGGCTAGAAGTCCTCCTTTGTCCATTTTAATTTTTTTTTCTGTTATTGATTGGTATGAGCTAAGTGCCGTTTGCTGTATGTAACCTTGCCATCTTTCTTAGTGTCTATTTGATCCCTACTTGTTGAGTTCCACAGGTTCTTTCAGTGATCCCTGTGAGGCAAGACTTGAGTGGGCTTCCTAAGAATGGTCCTTCAGTACTGGGGGAGCTGGATATCCACCTTAGGCTCTCTATTCCCACAGGAGAATCCATAAACCCAGTGCAACCCTCTCAGTGCAGCACTATACCTCTGTGGGGGAGGGGTCATGTGGTCAAAGTGAAACTGCTCCTCTTACCCTTCCAGTACTTCTCAGAACTGAGTCCTCCTCAGTTCTGTGGACCAGAGAGGTGCTTCACTCTCACTCCTGGGTTCTGGGAGTCTTTCAATGGAATCTTTTTTATGGATAGTTGCTTGTTGGTCTTCTTGTAAGGGGGACCAAAATGATGAACAACCTATGTTGTCATCACCTCAACAGTGGCTCTTTCTACGGCACCGGGAAGCTCAATCCCAAGGATGTTTCCATAAGAGACAGGCAAGCACAACATAGCAGCATACCATTCTGAAGACTATTTTAGCACAAAATTGTTTGAATTATAAATGGATGAATGGCTCCATGGGTCAGGGTATTTCATGCTTGCATGTTGATGAAAACAGATCATCAAGTCTCAGAGCTTGCTGTTTTTCTTTGAGAAACTAGCTAGTTAGATAGTGAAGCTAAGAAAGTTTATGATAATGCTCTATCAGCTGCTAGTAATATGGCAAATTGATAAACTTCAGGGTGACCTTTGATGGTTGGCTGGGGACAAGTAGGCTCATCTAAGACTTAGCCTGTATCACTGTTACTTGAGTCACTTTCACCTGCGTCACTCAATGTGGAAAATATATGTGCCACAGGGACTTGACCTCAGGCTGCTCAAAATGCATACTTTTTCTGGTTTCCATGGAGATGCTTGCAGTGAGGCCAGCTCAGGTCATGTACAGGCTGCATCTGGGGAGTGTATTAGAATTGTCTGTGACCAATTCCACTCTTCTTCCAGAACATAGCGTACATTGCTGTTCTTTGGTGCTAAAATATTTGAGGGCATGGAAAAGACCAAAGACTATGTCTCAGTTTTTGAAATGGACAATCCCCTTCTGAATTGAAAGAAAACACTAGTCAGAATAGAGACATGAAGCAGGAAGATTGAGAGCTGGAAATCAAGGTAAATTTGGTTACAAACTGGAAAAACTAAGCAGTAGAGGAGACACAGACTGTAAGTGGCAGTGTGAGTAATAAAGTACCCAGAGGCTTAGTGAGCAAGGAGGTCAGTCAATCCGGATTGCCTCAGAGACACCTACTGCCCAGTGAAGAAAAGAACATTTAGGGCAATGCATGTGTTCTATCTTTAAGATGAGAAGGAGAGCTTTCAAGGGGCATAGGCTATACCCTCAGGGAGTGAGAAGAAAGGGGGGAACTCCACATACTCGGGGCAAATACCCAACTCACAAGGGCAATTTGGAATGATATAGAATGGAGATAGTGAAAACTGTGTTCTGAAATTCACTGACACTTCTCCAAGTCTGTTTGTTATGCTTGATATCTTCTATTTTCCAGCATGATCTTCAGTAAAACACTTAGAGAGAAAGGATACTGTTTTTGAAGAAGGAGGAAACTGCTGTATCTCTGGCCATGCTTAGGGGGAAGGCAGTAGAACGCAAAGCATGTAAGTGAGAAATAGAAACCATAGGGAAAGATGGTGAGAGACAGAGTCAGGTACATAGAGAGAGATAGGGAGAGTAGACTAAGAACCACAAAGTTTTTAGCCAAAGAAGGAAATGTAACCTGGGGCTGTTGATCAGGTAAAAGACCATATGAGACCACCTTACAGTTGATTAATAGACAAACCATGAGACCAAGCTACTACAAAAGATATAGGAGTCCATTGGGAACTAATTTTTATGAACACAAAATGAAAATTGTCTTTTTTATGGATGGCCTATCTTATAGCTCTATGTGAAATCAGACACTAATGTGAAGCCAAATACCTTCATATTTGCTAATTCATTGAATCCCAACAATAATTCTGGGAAATGGGTACTGTATTCATAGTGTCATCTTAGATATGAGAAAAATGTGAATCTCCAATAAGTTAATTGATTGACTATATGTGATATAATAATAAGTGATGTCGGAGGAAACCAATCTATTTTATTTATTTATATTTTATCATATCTTTTGCATTACCAATTATCCCCCTTATTCTCTAGACATTTTTCTCTGGATTTCTGATTGAGCTTTGTCAGGTGTTTTTGTTTGTTTGTTTTCGTTTGAGAGAGAAAAAGAGAGGGAGAGTGGGAGAGAAACATCAATGTGAGAGGGAAACATTGATTGGCTGCTTCTTGTATGCACCCCAACCAGGGATCAAACCCATAACCTAAGCATGTGCCATAACCAGGAACTGTACCCATGAGCTTTCAATTTATGGGATGACACTCCAACCAACTGAGCTACACCAGCCAGAGCAAGAGCTCTATCATTTTGACCACAGCTTCCTCATTTTGACCTCTGTAAAACATTTCAAGTGAGAAAGACACATTTAATAAAGGAAGTTTCAACTGGTATGGGTAGACAGGCTGGCCACCTAGACAATTTAAGACCTTGCCTTACACCTCAGACTCAGTGGTGGGTGCTACTTTTCTGGTTGTGGCCTCCAGCTTCCCTCATCGACCATAGTTTAAACTCTTCATTGCCACATCTCATTAGATCCAGACAAGACTCAGAACTCTACAACCTAAACATTCTGACTCATTTGGATATGAATTCTTCTGGATTCACATGGAGTATTTGTGGAGGTAAAGCCTTGTTAGACACCCATCTTGGGTAACTTAGGTAAAGTTGAACTTGTTATTGTGCATGCTACTGAGGTATCTAGAATAATGAGGTAGACACCCTCTCCATAGCTCCTAATGAATCAGAAATACCTGAGATCTGATGTGGAAGCAGTTAAAATTAGCTTATAAACAAAGGATTAGAATAGGATATCACACTAGAGGCATGGACATGGATGCAAGTTGGGAAAAGAGTGTTTAGGAAGGAATGAAGCAGGTTGTCATATTAATGCATGTGTAGTGCAGTGGATACTGTATGTGCTGTTCATTTACCTCACTTTCCTTCTCAGGATCAAGGCATTTATTACTCCTGATGCCAGTATTCTTGCATGTTGATAACTAATACCTGAATTCCTCATCCTTTAATGGGAACATAATCAACAAAAGAAAAAAGCAAGAAAAATATAACCGGAGACATTGAAATTAAGAACAATCTAACAATAGCCAGAGTGGAGGGGGCTATGGGTAGAAGGGTTTTCAGGAACCACTATAGAGGACACATGGACAGAACCAAGGGGGAGGGCGGAAGAAGGGGAGGGAGGTGGATTTGGAGGGGGTGGGGGGAGGGGAGGGGAGAGGATACAGACGACTGTAATTGAACAATAATAAAGTAATTAAAAAATTGTATTTAGACAAATGGAACTACTTGTTTTAATATCTTGACTTCTTTTTCAGGAGCAGCCTGTATCCATTGACTAGTTGAAGTAGAAATATATAGGCCCAGCCCCCTTTCCTCAGTGTATGTCAACTTTCCAAGTCCATCCCAGCTGTAGAGTTTTTTGTAAGATTGGTTGTACCCTTCATTGTGACTACAACACAGTTCAGCTTTTCTCTGTTCTCAGTCCTGCTTCCCTCACTCCTTTACAAGTGTTGCTAAGAGAACTCCTCAATAAATATCCTACATGCACATGACCTTTTCAGAATCTGTACTTTGGGGAACCCATCTTGTGGGAGTTAGTTCCAGGTCTGGTTCTAGGAAGCAGCAGTAACATGAGATTTTCAGCTGGACACTTGCTGGCCATCTGACAAAGACGAAGCCATCAATGTGGGGAGCACTGATAAGCTATGCCATGCACTTGTTAAAATTTTTAGTGGTGGTACTGGTGGTGAACTTGGATAGCATAGCAATGCAAGACACATACTAATAGGTACAATATTTTCAATGTCTGAGAAATATGGGGGAAATGGTAAATATTAAGACTAAAAAATTGGATGGCTGTTGTTGGTTATTGATGTTTTGGAGAATGATATTAAAAAGCTGAAAATGTTTAAGCACTAATTTATGGCTAAATGTCCAAACCAGAGATCCTCCTTAGCAGCATATAAAGGGGCTCATCTCATTCAGCTTGAGGACTGACAAAAACTGAAGAGCCCAGTGCTAAATTGTGAAAGTAACAGAGCAGAGAATGTTGAATTTTCAGTTCTGGCAAGTATGTTATGCTAAAGTCATAGATCTGATTCAGGAGTGAGACCCTGAGAAATGGGATGTGGATATCAAGGTCAATATACACTTTTGTGCTGAATCTCAAGATTCCCCTGAACATTCTGAGTCTGCAGAAGTGATCCAGTCCTCCATGTTAAAGGTTGATGTTTGCACACAAGCACAGAAAGACAAGCTGTGCTCACTTCCCCCATACCTAGAATCTCCTCTCATCTCCTCTCCTTACCACAAGACCAATCAATAACTAGCATTGATTACAATATAACTAAGACAGAGTATTAGTAAGCTAGTGGCTTACTAATCCTAGTGGGATAGAGAAGGAATTATACCACAAGCAGTTTTAATACCTAGCCAACATGTATTGATAAGAGCATGGAGAGTATGTATGGGCTGAGGGTGCTGGATAAGGTGTAGAATGGAACATAAATTTAAATAAGGGATATTTTTAAATTATAGGAGTACTTCCATGAAATAAAACTTAATATCTTGGCAAAGATTCCAAGGAACAGTGCTAAAATTCTGCTAGGTTAAATCTTAGTAGCTTTAGCAAAGCAACATGTAGTAAAAAGGTCTGAACTGCTGTGGCAGAGTGAAAAAAGGAATGTAAATCTCAGAAATGAGAATGCTAGAGTGTAATGCTCTAGAGTATATGTATTATCCAGGCTGGAAAATAACACATGATGATGTTTCTTTGAAAAAGCTTGAGAACATTTCTTCAACCAAAACACAAAGAATTGCACTGATGACAGAGGGGTACCAGCACCAATGAGAAACTCAGTTGTGGCCTTCTTAAATAGTTCCAAAACAGAGTATATTATACTGTTATGAAACTGGGCTTTGAGGTGTTTAGATCCTTAAATAATAGAAGCCAAGTGGTGACGTTTAACTGTCAGAAGCAAGGTAGATGAATTATCACAATGACCTACAAGGTTAGAATGGAAATATGACATTTGGACATTTATGGATGTGGTTAATTTAACACAGTATCCCTAGGAGGCAAGAAAGGGATGCAGCCACCAAGGGCATTGCTAAGTCTATACAAGCAAAAGAAATCAAGGATAGATCATCAGGAGGCTGCAGAAGGCCCTCAATAATCACAATCTCTTGCCCAGTTTCTGGATCTGAGTCATTTTGCAGGCCCAAAATACACTGATCGAAGGGGAAGAGTTTCTAGAAAGGACTTTGAAACATTACAGAAATTGTGTCATAATGATTTTAACAATTCTTCTCCAAAGTGGCCCATGACTATTTATCAGGGTATCTGCACACGAAGGGAAAAAAGGAATACCTAGATACTTCAAGGGCTGCTAGATACAAAATCTGACTTGATATTGATTTGAGATAATTGAAATATCTCCATGGAACACTTTTAAGTGTGGGAACATATTGAAAACTAAGTATTAAATGGAGTCTTTTTCCAAGTTTGACTCCTAATGAATCCACTGGCTTTAGACCCACTCAATGGCCACTTTCCTAGTCCTTAAATGTATTATTAGAATGAGCATAGAAAAAAATAGGCAGAGATAGTAGTTGGAAGAACAACTACATTGGTCCTTTGGTAGGGTGAGAGTTATCATAATAGGGAAGATCAATTAGAAGCCTTTGACCCTCCCCCACCTCAGCTCCAAAACTAAGATTTGAATAAAAAGAAATATTGTATACCTATGGAATGGTAAAGTTTAGTGCCAACCTTAAAGACCTAAAAGGTGCAGGGGTTTGTGGTTTCTTTCATATATCCATTTAATCTACCAGTCTGGCTCCTACAAAAACACATGAAGGATGATTGTGTATGGACTACTACAAACTTAAGCAACTAGTAGCTCCAATTGCAGCTGCTGTGGCAAATATAATATCTTCACCACAGCAAATTAACACTACCTCAGGCTCATAAATGGTCAATTATTTGGCTAATGCATTAATTTCTGTCCCTATCAATAGAGAGGATCAGAAATAGTTTGCATTCACTTGGGGGCAGACAGCAATATACATTTACAATCCTGCACTGAGCTAGAACATCTAGACATTCCACAAAATATCACACTGTTCTTGCATACATTTGAAATAATGTTGAAATGACTAGTATTTTTGAGACCTTGTTAAGACAAATGTACTACAGGAACAAAAGATTAAGGACAACAGAAATGGAATTTGGATGTACCTGTGAAGTGCAGTTCTTTGCATTACATATTAATGCCCACCAGAAAACATACATTATGGAAGAGGAAATAAACAGCAAAGTTGATGAAACAAATTGGCAGTCAATCAGTCTCTTACTGGACACACTAATCTAGCATAATGGTCTCATAAATGGTGTAGCCATTGTGATAGGGATAGGCATCATTCATGGATCCAACAATATTGGCTTTCACTCACCTACACAAATTAAGCCACTTAATTAGTCATCAATATGAGCCATTGTTGGTATTCTAATATAGTATCATTTTTTTAGAAAAGCCCAGCCAGATAATAGCTACAAGCTGATAACACTAAACTCCTTCAACTCTGGAAAGGGAAACAATTAATTTTTACCAGAATCGATGCATGTTCTGGGTATGGCTTTGCCTCTCCTGTCTGAAAGGACTAGCACAACTATTCAAGGACTTACAGAATGTTTGACCCACCTAGCATGGAATCTTTTGTGATATTACACCAGATCAGGAGAACTGTTTTGGCAAAAAGTAGACATCACAATAGGCACATGACTGTGGCATCTACTAGAAAAATCATATACTCTACCACATAGAAACTGCGGGACTCATACAGTGGTAGAATGGCCAGTTGAAGACACATCTGTAAGATGAAACTGTATATAATACCTTGCAAAAATAGGGTCCCATCTATCAGGACCCTAAATAAATGATCATAATAGGGCACTGTGTCCAGAAAAGGTACAGTGTATGGGTCTGGGAACCAGGTGTGTGTGTGTGAAATAGGGACGCTCATATCATTACTCTCAAGTAACCACTTATAAATTGTGTTTTTCAACATCCTGGCAGGGGAAACTGATTCTGATTGTGAAGAAAAGGTGGGGCTGCTTTTATACAGTAGAAGGGGGCAAGGAAGAATATTGTTTGACAGATAATCCATTGGGGTGTTTCTTAGTATTCTTTTGCCCAATTTAAAACTCAACTCTATTGAGTTAAAATATATAGACAGCAAATGAGCCCATTTTAAATATCCAGTTTTATGAGTTTTGACAAATGTATGCAACTGTGTAATGATCACAACCAAAATGTAGAATCAATAACTTCTGGTTGTGAAAATCACCAGGGATTGTGGCTGAGTGAGATGGAAAGCTGCTAGAGTACCAGGTGTTCCTCTTAAAGGGCCTTCACCTGGACTTATTCACTGATGGACTCACTCACTCTGAGCTCCAGCACTGAGGCAGCAGCTTAAAAAGTGCCATACAGGAAGGACAGAACTGTTGGCTTTCGAGTGGGGCCTGGATGGGTAGCTTCTCCCAGACAGAAATGCTGGCAGAAGCCATTCTTCCTTTGCCAAGTCCTCACCCCACCCAACTGTAGGTAACACAGATGCCATATCTGAGTCTTCATCAACCTGGTTATAACTGTTTTCCTTGCCCTGGCCATTCCCTGATACCCTAACCCACCCAAATTGCAGGCCCACCCAAGACATTTCCATTGACTTTTCCATAAAAATGGCCTATCTTGGTTCATGCTGCAAACTTTCCTAAAATCTCTCAAAGATTCACAAAACAAAAGCAAACAGCATCTGGCCTCAGTGTGCCCCTCCAACTTGCTAAGCAGCACCAAGCCCAGGACTAGAGGTAGCCAGACTTAATTAACAGCTTAGACTTGCCCAGGCACTTCCAAGCCCAGTAGAAGTGTCAACCATCTTCAAATCACTTTGTAGCTCAGACCAAATAGCATCAGGCATGGCACAGGCAGTGATTAACATTAGCCTGTATCAGAGACCCTCCTAAGAGGACTCAGAACCAACAAACCTGGTGGCCAACTTCAGACCACACCAGAGCATCACCCAACCACTTCCACAAATGACACAAAGAGCCAGCACTAGAACCCAGTAAAGTAACTCCAGCTCCATGATGTTAGCTCCTGCATAAGAGCTCCTTTACTATACTCATGGCCAGTACTTGAAGCTAATTGTCCTGGGAGTAAATCCTCCCACATTGACCTGCCAACAAAAATCAAGGCTCAACTATAACAGAAGGACATTCAGAACCTATACATGGGACACACCTGGAGCACCTGGCTCACTGACTATAGAGACTGTGCCACTGGACCCTGCAGGACCCTTACTATATAAAGCCACTATATGCAGCCAGGAGACACAGCAGTTCTACCTAATACACAAAAACAAACACAAGGAGGAAAACAAAACAAGGAGGAAAAAGATGTCTCAAATAAAAGAACAGAATAAAACTCCAGAAAAAGAACTAAACAAAATGGAGACAATTTACTAGATGCAGAGTTTAAAACACTGCTTATAAGGATGCTCAATGAACTTAGGGAAAGAATAGATGATCTCAATGAGATCTTCAACAAAAAGATAGGAGACATAAAGATAAACATAGAAAACAAAAAAATCAGTCAGGAATGAAGAATGAAATAACTGAAATAAAGCATACATTATAGGGAATTAACAGTAGATTAGGTGAAACAGAAGATCAAATCACTAATCTGGAAGAGAAGGTAGAAGAAAACACACAACCAGAATCCAAAAAATTGAGAAAAGTTTATGGGACCTCTGAGACAGTATCAAACATATCAATGCTTGAATCATATGGGGTACCAGAAGGAGAAGAGAGAGAGTGAAAGAAATTGAAAACCTATTGGGAAAAATAATAGCAGAATGTTTTCTTAACCTGGTGAAGGAAATTTACATACAAGTCTAGAAATTGACAGAAAGTTCCAAAAAAAATAAACTCAAAGAGGGCCACAGCAAAACACATCATAAATAAAATGGCAAAGGTAAGACACAGAGAGAATCTTAAAAGTAGTGAGAGAAAAGCAGTTGGTTATCTACAAGGGAACTCCCTTGTAGGGACACTGTCAGATAATTTATCAACAGAAATATTTAAGGCCAGAAGGGATTGGCATGAAATATTCAAAGTGATGAAAAATACAACCAAGATTACTCTACCCAGCAAGGTTATCATTGAAAATTGAAGGTGAAATAGAGAGTTTCACAGACAAGAAAAAGCTAAAGGAGTTTATTACCACCAAACAAGTATTACATGTTAAAGCAACTTTTTTAAGAAGAGAGAAAAAAGATTAAAAATATGAATAATAAAATGACAACAACTAAACACCTACCAACAATTTAAATATAAATTGATTAAATACTTCAATCAAAAGACATGGGATGATAAAATGGATGTGAAAACAAGACCCATACCTATGACACCTACAAGTGACCCACTTCACATTGAAAGACACACTGAGATGGAAAGTAAAGGGACAGAAAAAGATATATCATTAAATTGGGAACAATAACAAAAACACTTGGGTAGCAATAGAGTGGAACCTCAGTTCTTGAATGTAATTCATTCTAGACAGCTGTTTGAGAAGTAATTTGTTCAAAAACTGAAACTTTTTTTTACCATTAGAAATACTATATCAGCATGAAAGGAAAGAACCAAAGTTTTGTTTGACAACCGAGACATTTTTTTCCATGAAAAATTTGGTAAAGTACTGAGACGTTTGAGATGGTAAACACTTGAGAACCAAGGTTTGACTGTACTTATATCTGACAAGACTTTAAACTAAAGGCTATAACAAGTGTCAAAGTAAAATGAAGCAATTCTACTTAGGAGTACGTATCTGAAGAAACCCAAAAGACATATGCATTCCTATGTTCATTGTGGCATTATTTTCCATAGCCAACGTAAGGAAATAACCTAAGTGTACATCAATAAACAAACGGATAAAGAAAAAATGGTACATACCAACAAGATACCACTTTACACTGGTGAGAATGGCCATCATAAACAAATCAACAAACAACAAGTGTTGGAGAGGATGTGGAGAAAAGGGAACCTTAGTGCACTGCTGATGGGAATGCAGATGGGTACAACCACTGTGGGAAACAGTATGGAATTTCCTTACAAAACTAAAAATGGAACTTCCTTTTGACCTGGCAATTCCACTGCTGGGACTTTACCCTAAGAATCCTGAGACACCAATCCAAAAGAATCTATGCACTCCAATGTTCAAAGCAGCCACATTTACAATAACTAAGTGCTGGAAGCTCCCTAAGTGCCCATCAGTAAATGAATGGATCAAAAAACTATGGTACATTTACACAATGGACTACTACACAGCAGAAAGAAAGAAGGATCTCCTAAGCTTCACGAGACCATGGATGGATTGGAGAGCATTATGCTAAGTGAAATAAGCCAGGCAGTCAAAGATAAATACCATATGATCTCACCTATAAGTGTAACCTAATCAACAAAACAAACAAGCAATCAAAATATAACCAGAGACATAGAAATTAAGAACAAACTGACAGTAACCAGAGGGGAGGTGAGGGGGGGTATAATGGGAGGAAAAAGGGGGAAGGGTTTTCAGGAACATCTATAAAGGACACATGGAGAAAACCAAAGGCAGGTAGGATCAATGGTAGGAAGTGTGGATGGTTGGGGTAGGGGGAGTAGAGGGGGGAAATGGAGACTAACTGTACTTGGACAACAATAAAAAAAGTTTTAAAAAATGGTACATACATACAATGGAATATTACTCAACCAAAAAAGTGAAATCTTGCCATGCATTATAACATAGATGGACCTAAAGTGTATTATGCTAAGTTAAATAAGTCAGATAAAGGCAAATACCATATCTTTTCAATTATAAAAGTTCTGTCTAAAAGGTATCCAGCCATGTAATATAAAAAATAGAGACATTTATTGAAGAAGGTACAAGATACAAGAAACATTGTACATAGGACAATGATGCCTCAGTCCCCTTCAAAATAGTCACCTTGAGACCTCACAGTTCTCCCAATCCCCTGCCTTGTATTTTCCCAAATCTCATTAATGGTCTGAAACCTCTTGTCTTTAAAAGGTGGTTTTAGTTTTGGGAAAAGCCAGAAGTCACAGGGTGCCCAATATGGGCTGTAGTGGGGCTGAGTCACCTGGGTGATTTGATGTTTTGCCAAACAACTTTGCACAGTACTTGATGCATGAGTGGGCACGTTGTTGTGATGAAGCTGCCAGTCAGAAGTTGCCCATAGCCTTCTGAATCATCCAAATAGTTTCTGCGGGGGAATGATCAGGCTTCACACAAAATTTGATGCAGATTTGTTGCTCTACTTGCTCAGTCATTTTGAATGCAATGGCCACATGGTACACATGCTCACTCAATGGCATTCGCTGCCTTCAATGCCTCAAAATGCAGTGAAGTCATCATTGTTCACACATGTGCTTTCCAGCCCACTCTTCTTGGCTGCCAGGTTACATCAACATTGTGTAAAACCATTCTCATATTAAGAATGGCTAGACTTTTTCCAGACAGACAGACCTTGTATGTGGTATATAAAAAACAAAATAACAGAACAAAAAACATGGAAGGAAACTCATAAATACAGAGAACATTTTGATGGTTGCTAGATGGGAGAGGAGTTAGGGATGTAGGTGAAAAGGAGAAGGGATTAAGAAGTACAAATTGGCAGTTATAAAATAGTCATGGGACATAAAGTACAGCATAGGGAATAGAGTCAATAATATTGTAAAAGTATGTATGGTGTCAGGAGGCAGTTTGCCTGGAGGGACTCACTCCACGAGTGGCTAGCCAAAGCACAACCCTGAACAATGGGTGAACCCCGCAGGCCGGGAGCATAACCAGAGAGGCCAGTGGGAACCAGCAGGGCCGAGTCTGGCGGAAAAGGCAGTGGGGAACTAGGGAGCGGAGGGTGAGAGGGAGCCCGCGGTGAACGGCAGATGCCATTACTCCCTCCCAGGAAACGTCACAAAAAAAACGATCCAGGTTACCGGGCACCGGCAAACACCTAAGACTCCGACAGGTGCGCTGAGATAAAAAGAATGAAAATGGCCAAAATGAAAGATCAGAACAAATTACAACTAACAGACAAAGAGATAGGCAAATTAACAGATGCCCAGTTTAAAACACTCGTAACCAGAATGCTCACAAAACTGGAAGAAAGGTGGACGCAAATAAATGAACAAATGAAGAATACGATGAAGATAATGAGGGAAGATATACAGGGAGCCAACAGGGAAAAAAAGGAAGCTGAGACTCAAACCAATAGGATGGGCCAGAAGGAAGAAACAAGAATTCAAAAAAACGAGGAGGGACTCAAGAACCTAAGAGACATTTGTAAACGACCCAACATCCGGATCATAGGGCTGCCAGAAGGACAAGAGGAACACCAAGAAATTGAACACATTTTTGAACAGATAATGAAGGAGAACTTCCCAGATCTGGCAAACGAAATTGGCTTCCTGGAAATCCAGGAACCTCAGAGAACCCCAAAGAGGAACACACCAAGGCACATCATAATTACATTACCCAAGATTAAAAATAAGGAGAGAATCTTACAGGCAGCAAGAGAAATAGGTACAGTTACCTACAAAGGAATTTCCATAAGACTGTCAGCGGATTTCTCCAAGGAGACCTTCCAAGCAAGAAGGGGCTGGAGAGAAATATTTCAAATCATGAAATGCAAGGACCTACATCCAAGAATAATCTATCCAGCAAAACTTTCATTCAGAATGGAAGGGCAGATAAAGTGCTTCTCAGATAAGGTCAAGTTCAAGGAGTACATCATCATGCAGCCTTTACTATATGAAATGCTAAAAGGTTTTATATAAGGACTCATGTGAGAAGGCACCGAGGCCAGATCAGCTACCGGGGAATTCAGATCAGTCACAGCCAAGACGCTTGTGAGGTAAGTAAGCAAAGTATAACCAGAGAAAAAAAATATAACCGAGATATTGAAATTTAGAACAACCTGGCAGTAACCAGAGGGGAGGGGGAAGAAGATAATGGGGACAAGGGCATTCAGGAACTGCTATAAAGGACACATGGACAAAACCAAGGGGGAGGGTGGAAGCAGGGGAGGGAGGTGGGTTTGCCTGGGGTCTGCGGTGGGGGGTAAATGCAGACAATTGTAGTTGAACAACAATAAAATAATTTTAAAAAACGTATGTATGGTGTCAGATTGGTACTAGACTTACTAGACTGATATCCTTGTAAGTTATATAAATGTATAATCACTATGTTGTATACCTAACACTAATATAACATTTATATCAAATGTAATTAAAGTATTTTAATAAATGTATAAAATTATTTTAAAAATGTATGTCATAATTGGAAATTTTTTTCATGCTCTTTTTTTCTTTTTTAAACAATTTACAGTTGTTATTTTATAAATTTTCTGTTCACATAATTTACCCATTTTTAATCATTGAGATTTTTAAAAAATATTTTATTGATTATGATATTACAGTTGTCCCATTTCCCCCCTTTATTCCCCTCCACCCCATACCCCCACATTCCCTGCCCTTTAGTTTTTGTCCATGGGTCATATTCATAAGTTCTTTGGCTTCTACATTTCCTATACTATTATTCACCTCCCCCTGTCTGTTTTCTACCTACCATTTATGTTATGTATTCTCTGTACTTTTTCCTCCTCTCTCCCCCTACCACTCCCCTGTTGATATCCCTCCATGTCTTATATAAATCTCTTTAACATTTCATATAATAAAGGCTGTGTGATGATGAACTCCTTGAACTTGACCTTATCTGAGAAGCACTTTATCTGCCCTTCATTCTAAATGAAAGTTTTGCTGGATAGAGTATTTTGGATGTAGGTCCTTGCCTTTCATGATTTGGTATACTTCTTTCTAGCCCCTTCTTGCTTGGAAGGTCTCCTTTGAGAAATCAGCTGACAGTCTTTTGGGAATTCCTTTGTAGATAACTGTCTCCTTTTCTCTTGCTGCTTCTAAGATTCTCTCCTTATTTTTAATCTTGGGTAATGTAATTATGATGTGCCTTGGTGTGTTCCTCTTTGGGCCCCACTTCTTTGGGACTCTCTGAGCTTCCTGGACTTCCTGGAAGTCTATTTCCTTCACCAGATTGGGGAAGTTCTCCTTCATTATTTGTTCAAATAGGTTTTCTTTTTTTATTATTATTTTTGTTTAATTACAGTTATTTGCAGCCTCTCCCCTCCCCCTCCCTTCCCCTCCCGTCGCAACCCCCAGCCTCCCTCCTCCCCC
>PVJI01017828.1:0-34763 GCA_004026765.1 Micronycteris hirsuta | reverse complement strand
CACCACCCACTAGACCTGCTATCCATAGCCCATGAAAGCCACCAGCCCACATTAGAGACCGCGATGTGGGCTCTACTGGCCATGAAGCCCAGTGCCCCTGTTCTCTCCCTTCCCCATCCTCATCCATAATGAGACAGGCGGAGCCAGGAGCCCAGGAGCCAGCCCGGTGGTAAGAACCCCAGTGAATGAGCCATGCCACGCCTCCTGGCCTGCTGACCTGAGCTTCCCTATGCCCAGAGCAGGCTGGGGTCTGCTGGGGATCAGCCTCAGCAGGTAATCACACATTCTTTTCTCTTCCTCCCCACAGGTTTGGAATAAGCTGCCTCATCCAGTTTGAAGATTTCGCCAATGCCAATGCCTTCCGCCTGCTCAACAAATACCGAAATAAGTACTGCATGTTCAATGATGACATTCAAGGTAGGTTTCCACCCCACCCAACAAAGCCACCGAGAACTGATGCCTTTTAGAGCATCTTTGGGCACAAGACTCACCTGGATGCCCAAGAGGAGGCCTCTGCTAGCTGTTTGCTGCCAACAGCTATTGAAGAAAGAGCATTAAACTTGCATTCAACTCCCATGTGGCTAATTCTTAGCTCTCGAACAAGTCTCTCAACTTTGCTAAGCCTCAGTTTCCTCATCATAAAATAGAGATCATTATTGCTTCAGAAGAAGGTAAAATTTATATGATTTAATATATGAAATAAGCAACACCGTCATTTTCTAGCCAGTTGAACTTGGGCAGATGAAGTCTCTGAGCCACAATCTCATTGTGTATTCAATGGGGGTGATTACTGCCTTGGAAGATTATTGTGAAAACTTAAAGAGCTAATATACGGAAAATACTAGCACGTAAGACTTTCAGACCAAAGCTTCTATTGTCATAAAAATGGCCTTCCCACCCGGCTGGTGTAGCTCAGTGGATTGAGCGCAGGCTGGGAACCAGAGGGTCCCGGTTCAATTCCCAGTTGGGGCACATGCCTCGGTTGCGGGCCTGGTCCCCAATGAGGGCCATGTGAGAGGCAACCATACATTGCTCTTTCTCCCTCCCTTCTCCTCTCTCTGAAAATAAATAAATAAAATCTTAAAAAAAAAAATTAAAAAAAAATGGCCTTCCGAAGCCACAGTAACTTGCTTTTGGATTTTCCAAACACAAGCTGTATCCCTGTCAGGGAATCAGAACATTCCTTCTCTGAACGTGGCCAGAATGTACACTGCTCAGAAGGATACTCCTAAAAGACAATGACACAGGCCCTCAGTACACTCCAAAAGCCAATGGGGGGCATCTTCTAGTTTAGGGTCACCTTGGTTACCTGTTCTATAGACCCAAAATAGCTGAAGGCCCTTGCTTCTTGCTGCGGAGATGCCAGTGTGTGAAGCTGGAGTGGAAGGGATGGTCCCTTAGGGGTCATCTCTCCTGCCCCGGGCACTGTCAGTGAGGAGCTTGGTGAGCTCTTCCTAGTACTTTATAAAGTCTAATGACATGTGGGTTATTATTTAACAAATGAAGTTTGGCAAGCAAAATCTTTTAAAACCAAGGAAGCATGTGAGGTAAAAGAACAAGTTGGTGGGGCCAGGTGCTGATCTTTGGGAGTAAAAGATTGGCCAAGCCCTCATTTGGCAGATGAGTCCAAAGAGGTCACAATTTTTTATCAAATGAACTAGGAGGATTCAAACCCAGGTAATAATAACTAAAGTTTAGAGTTGCACATTTATTATACATAGGCACCATTGTAATCCTCAGGTGAGGATTAAAAGTATGTTACACATGTACTCCTATATTACCATTTCTGTATTATAAATGAAGAAAGTGAGGTAGAGAGTAACTTACATAGCCAGTAAGCAGAGAGCTGAAATTTGTACTCTAAATTCCAAGTTCATTATCATTTGCCATACTATTCCCAGATCTGATGCTCCTGCTGCCTCCTTCTTTCCAGTGGTCCACATTAAGGACTAAAGAAATGTGATAAGTAGGGTTTTTTGTTTGTTTGTTTTTGGTATTGGTTATAAATTTTCAAGAGAGTGAATAGCACAGGTAAGCAAATTTTAGATAATCAAGATCAAAATGTATGACTTCAGCCCCGGCCAGCATGGCTCAGTTGGTTGGAGCTTCATCCCATAACCGAAAGGCCGCGGGTTCAATCCTTGGTCCAGGACTGTAGGAGCCACAGTCCGACACGTACAGAGACAACCAATCAATGCTTCTCTCTCACATCAGCGTTTCTCTGTCTCCTCCCTCTCTCTCTGAAAGCAGTAACCACACACACACCAAAAAAATGTTCTCAAGTGAGGATTAAAAAGAAAATAAACAATTTCAGCACCTGAAGAGTGGGTGCCCAGAGAGGGAAAACCCAGAAAGGGAAAGCTGACAGGTGGCAATGCCCCAGCCTGTCGCCATTCTGTACCCCCAGCCGTGATGCCGGGGCCTGGGACTGGCACCGGAGTCCAGGAGTGCTGGCTGCGGGAGGAGGCATTCACTCACTGCGCCCCGGAGGAAACGTCTGCCAGCTAGCCCCTGACCGGCTCCCTCGTCATGACACTCACCCGTGAGTCAGTAGAAGGACAGCCACCCCCTCAGCCCACTGGGCTGCCAAGGCCGGAAGGTGGAGGGGGAAAACAAGGCCCTGTGGGCAGCACACCTGGTGCACAGACTCCAGATGTGCAGACACAGCCGTGACTTTACACTCGTAAACACAGGCAGGGGGCGCAGCCAGGCCCTGCAGTCCAGCCGCTCCCACCGCCCCCACACCGCTGCAGAACATACCACTAAGACGGAGCTGTGGATGTTGAACCCCCTCTTTGTGAGAAAGTTCTCACTCGCATGCTGGACGTGTGAGGCCTGCCCGTGCCCCACTCCTCCCCCCTATTAATTCTCTCTCAGTCCTCTGGCCCCCAACCCAGTCAGTTCTCTTTGCATATGAAAGTTCTGCTCATCAGCTTGAGACAAATTCCCCATCACCTTTGCCTGAGAAACTAACTCCTACTCACCCTTCAAGACCCAGCCCAGAGGTCTCCCGTCCCAGGGAAGGCCGCACCTCAGCCCCCAGATGCTCTGCAGCCCCCTGTGCTGCTGTCAGTTTTCTTCCCTCACAGCCCCCCAACCGCCTCATTGGCTTGTTGGTCTCCCCAAGAGACAATAAGCTTTCAGAGTCAGGAGCCATGTCTTATTCTCATTGCCCAGCTCCCAGAACCGTGCCTGGTGCATTGTAGATGCTTCGTAAATGTCTGAAGAATGAATGAATGAGGTCTGCACATGCAAACTGACATTCTCGTAAGCACCCCACCCATTCGTGTGTGCTGATCCCACAGGCACTTCTTGGTCATGTCCCGAACATGCCACATGTCTCAGAATCTGCTTCCCAGGGAACCAAGCAGTGCCAAATAAGAACATTTTGTACACACACAGAACTTCAGGTTTGAAAAGTGTTTTTCATTCACACAGTCTCATAACTTCCCTGTAAAACCCACTCCCCTTTGTGGGAGGACAGACATTGCTGCCTCATGTCACTGATGAGGAAACTGAGGTTGAAGGTTAAGTTTTGCTCCAGGTCACACAGCCAGACAGGCACAAAGCTGGGACTAGCTACTTCTGGTTAATAACAACTGGGACCTGGTTACTTCCGACCGCGAACTCTCCTCGGGGTCAGGCTGCCTCTTCTCCATTGCGGATGGGTTGGTGTGGCGAGTCTTCTTGCTGCGGGCTAAACTCCAGACCCCACGTGAGTGTGGGGGGTCCCCGCCCTCCAGCATCCTGCTGCTCCCTACCTTTCTCACTGCCTCCTCTAACTCCCAGAGTTCACGGACCCGAGGATGAAGCCTGGGGTGGGAAGGGTCTGGCCCACGTGGCCAGCTGGTCAGCGATGGCTCCCGGACCAGAGCCAGCGACGCGCACTCTCGTTGCTGAGCGGACAAGTAGACGACTGGTGAGGAGCTCCAGGGCTAAGGGGCAACATGGGAGATTAAGCTTATGCTAGAATTACCTCCAAATACAAAGTACGCAGAAATGAAACGTCAGACTACGCAGCCTTGCTCCGAAATGGAAGAGGCGGGCCTGTGTGCACAGCAGTGGAGCGGGTGGAAGACGGGGAGAGAGCTTTCCCAGTGGTGAGCAGAAACCGAAACGCACCACATGCGGCAGCTGGGGACGGGCCACCCAGCAGGGCCAGCAGTCAGATCCACCAGAACCGCACAAAGGGCTGCAATCGGGCTGCCCAGCTGAAAACGAGACTGGGCCCTACTGCCTGCCCCAAACGTCTGCGCCGCCTCATGTCCTCAGTCAAACAAGGAAAGACACAACTGAAGGCCTCAGGACCCACCAGACTGAGCCCTGTGAGAGCAAGGCCATGCCTGGTGCTGAACGGGAGCTCAGGCGCATGATTCGAAGTATCCCTCAGCCAGTCTCACCGTAACACACACACCCCTGGGGATCACCAATGCCCCAGGGCCAGCCACGGGCGGGGCCTCTGGAGCCCCAGCTGGAAGGGTGATGACGTGCCCCCCAGGGCTGCCCACGGTCTCCTGCCCCCCGCAGCTCAGACTCGTGGAGAGCCACCGCGCCCCAGGCTGGTTCGATGTGGTGGGCTGCACTGACTCATCGCTGGCAGCCTCTGCAGGAATTCTGGAAAAGGCAGAGGCTCAGGTGACTTTGTTGTTTCAGCTGGGACCACAGAAGCCTCCCTGCTCTTGCGGGGGTGGGAGCGGGGGGGGTGGGGGGGGGGGCGGGGAGAGGCCTCGGGGGGAAGGGCAATAGCAATGGCCATCCAGGAGGCCGGGTCTGCCATGTCCTTCCAAAGGAGCAGGCCCAGGACACTGCTGGCCAACTAACCGTGGGTCCCTGGCCTCCCCTCATAGCTGCCCACAGGGTATGGCTGGGGACAGGAAGACCAGCTGGCTTGTCCGCTCCAGAGCATCCCCCTGCCCTGCCAGCCTTCCCGGACCTGCATTGCTGGCACTCCTGCCACATTTCCAGGGGCAGAGAGCCCCTCAGGTGCCTGGGCGGTATGTCAGGCCATCGTCGCCCCCTCACACTTTTAAGTTTCTAAGTTTTCTTTTGTGAGTCACAGAACTTAACAGCCAGACATTGGATTGAGACAAGGCTAGGTCTGAATCCCCACTTTTCTGCTGTGGCCTTGGCCAAATGGCTTAAATCCTCACAGCCTTCTTCCCATCTATAAAGTGGACATAGGGGTGACAGCTACAATGGATAATCAGCCGGTACTGCCAGAATGACCAGGATGCTTTTATGAAGCCATCCTCTGTGCTGGTCGCTGCGGCCTACGCCACTTCATGGTTAAGTATTTCTGTTGTATCATCGCCCATGTTTGTGGCACCGGGTCGTTGTAAGGACTGCAGTGACGCATGGGAAAGGACAGGCATGGAATGGGACTCAGTACCGTACCTGACACTCAGACCTCCCCTGCATAGTGGACTCCGAACAGTAGGCATGGGAAGGAGGAAGGGAGGAGAACTAAGACAGAGGGGCTTTGGGGGAGGTTTAGAGGGGGACCCGTGTGAGCACAGGACTTGGGGAGCCTGAGGAAGAGGGAGGCTGGGCCCTACCTCAGCTCTCTCCACTTCCCACATATACCCTTGCAGCCCAGGGAATTACTCATTTCTGTGAATTCTCGGCCTACTCTGTGATTTTGGATGTGCTGGTCCCTCTGCCAAGAACTGTTTTCTGCTCTTGGCTAATTTCTCTTTGTCCTTAAAGGCTCAAGCCTTACCTCCCCCCGGACTCTGCATCCAGGGCCAAGCCTGTCCCCACCTTTCCCAAGGGCCCCAAAGGAAGTGACGCTGGGCCATGGTCACCCACTTTGCAGAATGCTTCAAAGCACCGCAGGGCTCAGATGCCCCAGTAGGAAGGGAGCAGAGGGGAGAATGGCCCAGATCTGAAGACTTTGTTCATCAGTTTGTCCTGTTTGTGAGAGGTGGGCTTATTTCTGGCTGTCAGGGGTCTGCTGTCCCCTCCCCCGCCCCCACCACACAAATTGAGCAGCAGTTCCTGGCCTTCCTATTCCCCACCGCCCCACACAGTGAAACTACCTCTGGTCTCCAACCTGATCTCTCTGTGTCCCCAAAATTCTCCTTTTTATTAAGTCCTGTGTTCTGAGGCTGTCCCAGCCCCGAGGGTCTCGTGGGCTTGTGTATCTGATCCTGGCTCCTCTGAGACAATAACCCCTTCACCCATGCAGCCTGCTGATCCAATTAATCCCCAAAGTCAAGAAGGTGGCAATTATTCCCTCTGGTTCCTTCCAAACTGTGGCAGAATAGGCCTAACCCCACCTTTGCCGTGGCTAGAAATGCCTTCTAGAGGATCCGAGGGCTCTAGAAAATTCCCCTCAAGACACAGAAATAGGGTTGAAGCAGTCAGAGAAGGCCTTTGCTTCATATCCAATCAGGAGAACTCGAGTTTTCTGATTTATAAAGCTGTGAACTCCCTGCAAACAAAACTGATTCATTCATCTTTAAGTACCCAGGCTGAGCCCAGAGGGGCTCCAGAACTGACACTCAATTGCCAACGAAAGAACGAGTGGTGCGGATTCTGTGGTGTGGAAGTGCGCCTGGCCCTGCAGGAGAGGCCGCCCAGCGCCCCATGGTCCTAGGCCTCCAAAGCCACTGGGCCAGACCCCCACGGAGCCTAAGTCCCTATCCTTCTCACGGCCTGGCCTCACCTGATGGACGGCTACTTCTTTCCCTTTTCTCCAATAATCTGTTGTTTAGCCTGGAAACTCCTTTAACTTTGTCAAATGTGACTACTAAAAGCAGGAGAGAAACCACATTTTCAGCTTGTCCTTTTGTGCATTTCCCAAGCCTACAACCTCCACAGGAAATGTAACTATGGAAAGCTCCCTCCGAAAAGGAAAATGTGTTTCTCTTTCATCACAAATGAGGGAGAACCAGTCAGCTCTCTGCTGCTTGTGGTCTTTATGGGCACAGCCATGTTCTAACTTCCTTGGACCCCTGGGCTGTTCCGGAGGTGGGTGGGGGGGTGGGTTCCTCCAGAAAACTAAGCAGCTTCCTTCCTCTTCATCTTTAAATTCCTAACATGTTACCCAAGAGTCCCCTAAAATGAAAGTTAGTGATGGAGATAACTTTATTGCCATACGTCATGATAGGGGGTTTAAGAACTGTTATTTATCCTCTTGAGTCCTGGTCTGTATTAGAACCACCTGACTTCAGAGGAAGATCCAGAAAGGTGATCGTGAAGAAGTAACCAGTGAGTGTGGGGTTCCAGAAGCCAGATGCCGAGAGAGTTTCCCAAACGAAAGAAAACTGAGCAACAGTGTCAAATGCCGCTGAGAGGTCAAGGACGAGGAGGGCTGAGGCCTGACCACTAACTTTGGCAAGGTGGAGATGCCAGTGACTTGACAAGAGGCGGGGACAATCACTTGATTGGATTGGATTTCGGGGAGTCCAAGAGGAAAGGAAACAGAGGCAATGAGTGGATTCAGCTCTTTAGAAGAGTTTGGCTCTCAAGGGAAGGGAGAAATAGGGTGGGAACTACATAGGGTCAAGAGCAGGCTTCTTTAGGGTAGGAGCTTTGGGACAAGTCTGTACGCTGATGGCTGTGATCCAGTAGAGAGGGAGGAGTTGAGGATGCAGAAAAAAGGGGAGAGAACTGCAAGACACATCCCTTGAGTGGGCAAAACGGACAGGGCCCAGCCCAGGGCATACACACCTGGGGCAGCTTAGCCAGGAGCAGGGACAGTTCCCAGGGGAGAGGTGAGGAAAGGCAAGGGTGCGGTGCACGGACTCGGGGCAGAGGGCGTATAGACTTGGTGGTGAGTGGGCTCACAAGTGCTCTCCTGGTCATTTCTTTCTTCTTTGAATCTCACTTTCACTTCAAAGAGGGGAACACGGGGAGACAAGAGCACCTTCTTCACAGTTGCTGTGAAGGTTCAGCGAACACCACGGGTGAGCACACACGGCTCCGAGTCACAGTCACAGAGAGAATGACTGTTGAATGGCAGTTGCCCTGTATCCTTATTGGAATTTTCAACTCTTTTCTATCAGATTTCCCATTGGTTTGTGTTCTCCATCTCTTCCAGAGTCACAACTGAAAATGTACATCCACTACCTAAATTCACTTCCCTCTGCCTCCACTACCACCTGCCCCTCCGTTCTCCCTGAGGGAAATCCCATAAATGCCGCTCCTGCCACCTTCATCTTTAGAGTTGGAAAAGGCTGTCTGAGCTGTATAGGCTGTGGAGGGCTAGAAGCAGCACCCAGGGTTCCCTGCTTTGCTTCCAACTGGATGATGGGCAAGGGCAAGCCACAGCTCTCTCTGACCTCCGTGTCCATTCTGTACAATCCTTGCATGTCCTGCTCTCCAATCCCTGTCCAGCACTGAATTTCAGGACCGAATTATTAACCTTCCCTTAATAGGCCACTTCTGTATTTCACACATAAGCCATTATTCAACCTGCAGGTTCTAACCACAAAAGATATTTCATACCCAAGTCGGAAAAGAAACATCAAAAGTACAGCGTCTTCAGTAGCTTTCCTGATGAAATGTCTTTGGCGCCATCTAGTGGCAGATGCTTTGTACAGCTCCTCCTCTTAGGAGGCAGAAAGCGGTCTTAAAATAGAATCCGATGAGCAGAAACTCCCTCTTGTCCAACGGAAGAAATCTAATACTTCACCTAGAGAAGCCATCTCCTTCAATAGGTCTCAAACGTAAATGGGCATATAAATCATCCGGAGACCTTTTAGATTCCATACTCTGACTTGGTAGAGCACATGAAAGTGGGTTTTGAGGGGCAAAAAGATGGATGAGGTTGTTTTGAGGGAGATGGAAAAATGGGGAATAGCCACCACAATAAGTGGACTTTGAGAAAATAAATGGACAAAGGGCATTTGGGGGGTTGGGAGGAGAGCCACACCATGCAAATCTCACCACCTCTGTAAGTGATTTAAGTGCCTATTTAAATCATGTTTTGATGCTTTCTTGGTTGTCAGGTTGATGCTCTGTTGTTTTTTTTTTAATCCTCACCCAAGGATATGTTTATTGATTTTAAAGAGAGAGGAAGGGAGAGAGGAAGATAGAGGAAAACATCTATGGGAGAGGGAAGCATCCATCGGTTGGCTTCCATACCTGCCCTGACCGGGAATTGAATCTACAAACTTTTGGTGTACAGGACGATGCTGCAACCAGTTAAGCCAACCAGCCAGGGCAGGTTGGTGTTCCTTTTAAATGCTGTACAGAGATGAGCCTGGCCATGGCTTTATTCAGGTTAGATAAAAAGTAGATACCAGCGGGAAAGGGGTGATAATGGTGCCTGGGGAAAGTAGAGAATGCATGGCAGAGATCATTTGGGCTGAATCATAAGGAACAAACAGTGGACTGTAGAGGGTCCTGCAGACGGTGGGAACAGCAGGGGCAAAGTACTGATGTGGGAAAAAAAGAAGTGGCCTCCTAGGGAATGGTGACGCCTGATACACAGAGTGCACGCCGGGTAATGAAGCTGCAAAGGCAGGTTGATACTGATAGTAAACTTTTCTACCTGTAACCTAACAAAAACAGCTTCATGAACAACTTCTTTATGGCAGTCATCACACTTGTAATCATTTAATAGCTTCTTTCTTTCTGAAGCAGGAGTGAACCTATTTTGTTACCAATGTTATCCTCAGTACCCCGGAGGCTGGTGCACAACTGATCCTAAGTAAATAAATGAATGAGTGCAATGGTTTTGAAAAATGACTTCTAGCTACTGATTATGTTATAGTCTTTTGTGCCCCAGCCTTGGTAAACTGGAGTTCTCCGAGAGCAGGGACCGTGTTTGATTCACCTCTGTCGTCCGCAGTGCCCAGCATGGCGCTTTTACCCATAGACCCTCAGTGAGTGCACACTGGGCCCCTTAGGGACCCTCAGGCAATGCTAAGAAGCCCCGGTGGTCCTCAGCCCCGGCCCTGGGACCCTGCTGACATTTCAGCAGTGCCTCCAGGTCACAGCTGTGTGGAGGCTGGAGAGCCTGCACCTCATCCTCTGGGGAGTACGTTCCTGCCTTCCGAGGGCCACAGGATGAAGGTGTATTTATTAGGCTCTAACTGTTTTCTGAGCCGCCTCTCAGTCTCCAACACCGCCTCTAAGACAGGCCCAAATCCAACCCACGTTCTGGGAGAAGGCCTCACCCCAGAGCTACCAAAAAACAACCCTGCTGGAAACAGAAAACAGAAAATTCACTCATATTCCCACCCTGCAACCCTTAGTATTGTGTAGTTCCTTCCAGATTTTCTGTGTGTTATCTCTTTCACAATTAGAATCATGATATGTAGTCTATTTAAGGTTCTCCTCCTTCCTATTAACCCAGTAAAGCACAGTTCAGGGGTTAAGAGCACAAGCCCTAGAGCACAGGCGGCAAACACAAGGCCCGCAGGCCGAATCCGGCCCTCCACCTTGTTTTATCCAGCCGGCACTTTGTTTCTACCCGGCGGCAGCGCTGAGCTCTCGCTTAACTGTTAAGGAGTAGTTACATTTATACAGTCCTAAAGTTACATTCAGCCCTTTCAAGGCAAACTTGAGGCTGATGTGGCCCCCAGTGAAAATGAGTTTGACACCTCTACCCTAGAGCCTACTGCCCTAGATTCAAAGCCTCATTCTGCATGTGATCCTGGACAATTCAGCAAACTGCTCTGTACCTCATTTTCCCAATCTGTAAAAGGGGACAATAATAGGATTAGCTAAATGTCTTCACATTAAGACATATAAAGGGGGCTCGCGGTCAGGAGCCAAGATGACACAGGTGGCAAGAGTATCCTTGAGTTGCCCGCTCGCAGCCACAGCCTTGGTGGCGCCCACCCTCAGGCCTGCCCAGGGGCCCCGAGAGCTGCAGCCACAGCTCTCCGAATCAAGAAATTTGCCATCTACCTTTGGGACCCAAACAAGACTGGGGATAAACTTCATGTGCAAACTTCTGAAATTGACTTGAATAAAAACGGCCCTATGGTGTCAGATGCTTTCACCAAGAGTAAGAATGAAACAGATTCTGCCTTGACCTTCCAAAGACCATGCAGAGAAGGTCTCCGTGGCTCCTGTGCAATGACATCAGTGGAGACAACACTCTGGCTTGCAGCAAAGGACAGACACGAACTTCAACAAAGTCTCCAAAATCTACCCTCCTCCACACATGCATGTGCTAAAGGATCTTGTTCCTGATTTAAGCAATTTCTATGCTCAGTACAAATCCATTAAGCTTTATTTGAAGAAGATGAATGCCGGGAAGGCAAACTGCAATATCAGCTGTCCATAGAAGATCGGGAGAAACTGGATGGCTATCTGAGTGCATTCTCTGTGCCCGCTGCAGCACCAGCGGCCCTAGCTACTGATGGAATGGTGACAAATATTTGGGACCTGGGGTACTTATGTGGGCCTATCACTGGATGGCTGACTCCAGAGCTGACTTCACGGAGGAGCACCTGGCTGAGCCGCAAGACCCCTGCTCTTTGTATTGCTGCCACACCATTGTGAAGTGCACAAGGACCTGCCCCAAGGGGGCTGAATCCAGGGAAAGCTATTGCTGAAATCAAGAAAATGATGGCAGCCTATTAGTACAAGGACAAGAAAACTTCAGCTTAATTGTTCTCATGCTAAACATGATTTGTAACCAGCTCAGCTGACCATGATTTATATCTAATTTGAGTTCCTTCCAAGGTCTTCATTTTCCGTAAATATAGCATGTATAATAAAAATGTTAAGAAATAAAAAAGACATGAAACACTAGAACAATATCCTAACTTCAAAGCATTTTCTAAGTAGCTGCACCATCTTTATAATAATCACTTTTAATGGCTGCAGTATGGTCTACTGAGTGTCTACTCTAGCTAATTTACTTAACCATTACTCCTTTGTTACATATTTATTTCCAGGCATTCTGTATTATAAATAGCAGTGTTATAAATACCCTAAGACATACATTTTGGATTTTTCCATACATAGATTCCCAAAAGTAGAAGCATGAGGTCAAAGGGCAGAAACATTTAATGCCTTTGGTCTCTATTGGGAAAAAATAGTTTTCCAAAAAGGGCTGTAGCTCTTTAAAATGCAATGTATCCTGGAACATTTTACTTTTCTCTGCTTCTTCGCCAGCCTTAGAGAACACAATTTCTTTGATTTACGCAACTTTAACCAACTATATACAGACTCACTTTAATTTCCTTTTCTTGGACCATCAGAGAGGCCTCGCACCGTCAGTTTCAGTCACTTTCCCCTGTCGGGCAAGGTCTACACCAATTGCTTCCACAGAGAAAATTTAATATAAAGAATTGGGAATTACATGTTAAAGAATTGAAAAGCCGAAAAGAAACCACAAGGATCTGCTACCACCCCTGAGGCTGGGGGAACAAAGGGAAGATGAGGCGGCTACTGACTAGCGTTCAAGCCTCTGAGGGGTGCCTATGAGGCTCGTTCCATAAGCGATGGCCAAACGGCAAACCGGATTCAGCTGCTGCTTCTGGAACAAACTGCTGCCATAGAGGGGGAAAACCAAGGCTGTGGGGTTGCCAGATTTAGGAAAACAACAGTGCAGATGCCCAGTTTAATTTGAATTTCAGATAAATAATGAATCATTTTTTAGAATATTTGTTCCATCATATGGGACATACACTAAAAAATGTGTTGTTCTTTATATAAAATTTAAATTTAATTTCATGTCATACTTTTAACCTAGGAGTCTTACAAGGCAAGGACGATGGTGGAAAAAAAAAATTCCTTCCCCCAATCCAGCTTTTTGGTTGCCTTCTGGCGCCTCCTATTGGCAGGTTCAAGCATAGAGTTGGCCAAGCTGGAGTGGTTTGTAGACAAAGCAGGGTAAGGAAGGGTGGGTTTGAAGCTGGGAAACAATTTCTCAGTAATTGGCACGCTCCACCCTTTCAGCTATTCAGCATCCATACACATTGTTCTATAAACTGGTACTTTCAGACAACAAAACAACTCCCACAAAATGCCCAGTGAAAACAACTATTCTTCCAACAAATGAAGACATTCTCACCTTCTCCCCAAAATGGGGAGAGGTAGTCTCAAAAGTCATTTTATTCATGTCTGGAAGATAGTCACACTACCCACCTCTGGGCAGGATTAACTACTCTTACAACTCAGTCACAGTCACGTTTGAAAATTCTGTTATGGAAAGACTAAATTAGACTTCCGCCAAGATGGAGGTAGGTGGACGCACTGCGCCGCCCCTCACAACCAGAGAGTTTAAACAACGAGTTCAATAGCAAAAAATAAACAACCAGAACGGACAGAATCGAACTGAGGGGAAGTCCGACACCCAGGAAGTTGGAGAGGACGTACATCCAGGCCGGTGAGCGGGGAAGAACAAGGCAGAGAAGTGGAGCGAGAGGCGGTTTGCTGGGAGGGACTCATGCCACGAGCGCCTAGCCAAAGTGCGACCCCAAGAAACAAGTAAAGCCCGCAGCCGGCGTAACCAGAGAGGCCAGTGGGAACCAGCAGGGCCCAGACGGGCGGAAAAGGCAGTAAGGAACTGGGGAGCAGAGGGTGATAGGGAGCGGCGGTGAACAGAGCAGGCGCCATTGCTCCCTCCCAGGCCCCGCCCCCAGAGGAAACGTCACAACAAAACGACCCAGGTTGCTGGGCACCGGTGAACACCTAAGACTCCAACCCATTAAAGTAACAGGTGCGCCGAGATAAAAAGAATGAAAATGGCCAAAATGAAAGATCAGAACAAACTACAACTAATGGACGAGGACATAGCCAACCTATCAGATGCTCAGTTTAAAACACTGGTAATCAGGATGCTCACAAAATTGGAAGAAAGGTGGACGCAAATAAATGAACAAATGAAGAATACACTAAAGGTAATGAGAAAAGATATACAGGGAACCAATAGGGAAAAGAAGGAAGCTGGGACTCAAACCAATAGGGTGGACCAGAAGGAAGAAACAAGAATTCAAAAAAATGAGGAGGGACTCAGGAACCTCCGAAACATTTGTAAACAACCCAACATCCGAATCATAGGGCTGCCAGAAGGACAAGCACCAAGAAATTGAACATATATTTGAACAGATAATGAATGAGAACTTCCCAAATCTGGCAAAGGAAATAGACTTCCAGGAAGTCCAAGAAACTCAGAGAACCCCAAAGAAGCGGGACCCAAAGAGGAACACACCAAGGCACATCATAATTACATTACCCAAGATTAAAAATAAGGAGAGAATCCTACAAGCAGCAAGAGAAAAGGAGACAGTTACCTACAAAGGAATTCCCATAAGACTGTCAGCGGATTTTTCAAAGGAGACCTTCCAAGCAAGAAGGGGCTGGAGAGAAGTAATTCAAATCATGAAAAGCAAGGACCTACAACCAAGAATACTCAATCCAGCAAAACTTTCATTTAGAATGGAAGGGCAGATAAAGTGCTTCTCAGATGAGGTCAAGTTCAAGGAGTACATCATCACGCAGCCTTTACTATATGAAATGTTAAAGAGATTTATATAAGGACTCATGAGAGAAGGCACCGAGGCCAGATCAGCTACCAAGGAACATGGATCTCACTGGGATAGGAAAAGCAAAACCAGCCAACATAAGGAAGAGTGGTCTTCAGGTCAGTCACAGCCAAGACGCTTGTGAGGCAAGCAAGCAAAATATAACCAGAGGCACTGAAATTTAGAACAATCTGACAGTAACCAGAGGGGAGGGGGAAGGGGATAATGGGGACAAGGGTATTCAGGAACTGCTATAAAGGACACATGGACAAAACCAAGGGGGAGGGTAGAAGCAAGGGAGGGAGGTGAATTTGCCTGGGGTCAGGGGTGGGGTTGGGGGGGTAAATGCAGACAACTGTAATTGAACAACAATAAAATAATTTAAAAATAAAAAAAGAAAGACTAAATTATAGAATAACCACTAACAAAACACATAAAAATAATAAGAGAGAGGAGAAAGGGGAATAAATTAACTAATATACACCATTATGTATAATCACATAACAATAAAAAAAACATGCATGGCTGCTATATTCCTCATTTCTGTAACCAGTCATGAAGCCATAGTTGATATTTATAAATTTCTTCCTCAAGTTCCCATTCCATGTTTTCTTGTCCTCAGATAGGACCTCAGCTTACTAAGGTTCTTTACCTAGCAGGGTGACCCAAACCTTCATTTCTGAGCGATCTCTGTCCTGGTGATCCTGCCTCTCTTTAATTGCAGTACTATTTATTAACATTTACTATTGAGCAGGGAAGTACTAAGAAGCACCCCAGAGAATCCCCTGGGCTCAGATATAGTCCTCCCTACCCCCAGTTGCCCTTGGTTATCAGGCTGAATCACCACAGCAGCAAAGTAACCCTCTTCTTTGCCCACTGGTTTTCTGATAAAAAGAGCACCAAATGGCCAGGTGGAGTCTCAACTCCCGGTTCAGTAGAACCATGTTGTGAACTCTGATGGAAGCATTCATCTCTTGGGAACCTTGGGAACCAAGACCTTCAATCTGGAGAGCACAGAATTGAAGAGACAGGAAGCAATAATTCTGCAAGTGAGTTATCACATGAAATGGTGAAAGGAGCCACTCCCACTTCAACCCCTTGGTTTCTAGAACCAAGCATTCTGGCTATGAAAGAAGATGCACAATGCATTGTTTGCTAAGTCAAATCATATATTGCATTCTGTAATATAGAACCTTACCACCTCCACTGAGTCTTAAGTCTTCAGTAGCCCATTCTACTGATGCATTAGGTGAGTTGTTCCATGGTGGCAGAGCACATGTTAACACCACTGAATCCGTGGGCATGAGCCCATTGCTGTACTTCTATTACTTTGAAATGAACTCCTTGATTAGAAGCCTTGTCTAGAATATATCAGGATGGTGAAGAGGCATCCCGAACATCAAGGTAATGGCACTGACAGAGCATTATAGACAGGGAAGGAAAATCCATATCCAAAATATAGGTTTGCTCCAGTAAGGACAGATCTCTTTCCTGCTCATAAGGGAAGGGGTCCAGCATAATCACCCTGCTGCCAGCTGGATGGTCCTCCCAGGGACTGGTGCCGTATCAGGAGCTCAGTGCCGCTCTCTGCCACTGACAGGCTAATCATTTGGTGGTATCAGTAGCAGCCACGGTGAGAGAAGTCCATGTATAGCCTCCATCCTTGTCTCCATGACTGCTTTATACATAAACTCACTGAACAAACTCTAAGTGACTGGGGAAAGATGCTGACTGACATACACAGGCATGCCACGCTGTCCACCTGATTATTAAGAACCTATTCTCATTATGCCCTATGGTGGTGAACTTTCATATGGGGCACAAGTATTTTCATACTCTGTACCTGTTCCAAGAGGTCCATCTACACAACCTTCCCCAGACTTCCTCATCATTGATCTTACTATTTTTTTAAGTCCCTGACCATCCAGCTAAGCCATTTAGCAACTGCCCATGAACCAGTGAAGATCTAGCAGTCTCTTGGACCAAAGTGGACAACCAAATTTGCAATTCGAAGTCATGACCATTGGAAAGATCTTCACCACCACCATCCTTACTGGGGCTGGGAAGCTACAAACATGTACTTCTAGTTGATGGCAGCATACCATGAAGAATAATCTGTAAACCAAGTCCAAGTTATTTTCTCCTTGGTCAGCTGGTCATGAGGAATTCCCATTGAAGCCTTACGTGTGCACTGAGGGAGAGGAAGTCATGCAGCAGGAGTAGGTGTCAAACCAACCTGAGCCACCTGTTCATGTAACTTGTACCTCCCAGACTTTTTGATGACGGTATGCTTCTGGGCACAGCCAACCTTATGACTTGGTGGATGAGATAGAGATCACCATGAGATCGCATGGTTCGTTTATGGCCCAATTTTAATATGTTTTCTATTCACTTGTCCCTTAAACAAAGAAATTCTATGAGGAGTACACTTTGTTTGGGATCCACTATATTTATAAATGATGGCGGTAGCAGCACCTGACTCTCTGGTCCTCTCTCCCAGGGTCGGGTAATAATCCGGGAGCTGTTTCTCAAAATAACAGTTATCTGCAAAAGAGGGTATGGATTTGCTCCAAAAACCATCATGCCTTGAGGCTTGACTTCCGTAAGGACTAAGGAAAGCGGCATTTTCCACCACAGGTTCTAGGCAGAATTCTGCCAAGGGTCTTCTCTGGGGGGTTGGGACCCAGTGGCCCGGGGCTGATCTCAGTCCACTCTGTTGCAGGCACAGCCTCCGTTGCTGTGGCAGGGATCCTGGCTGCTCTGAGAATCACCAAGAACAAGCTCTCCAATCATGTGTTTGTTTTCCAAGGTGCAGGTGAGGTAGGTGCCATCAGGGGCTCTCTACAATTGTTCCAGTAGGAGAATAAGAGTGGGTGGAGGGGTGTCAAGGTGGGGAGGTGTTCTGGGGTTCTGAGAAGAGTAAGCAGCATGGGTGCATTGTGATAATCACAGCAGCCTGGGTCCCAACACTTGGGTGACTCAAGGCAAGGATTTAACTGGGTCTCCTGGAAGTTGGGAGGAAGGAGAGGATCTTGGTGAAGCATCTGATCAATGCTGAGTAGCTGTTTTCCCTGTGTCTTAACATTCACCATATGATACCTCCCAGGCAGCCATGGGCATCGCTCACCTCCTTGTCATGGCCCTAGAGAAAGAAGGCGTACCCAAGGCAGAGGCCACAAGGAAGATCTGGATGGTGGACTCCAAGGGACTCATTGTCAAGGTACTGTCAGTATGGAGACCTGGAGGTTTCCTGACACCTACAGCTATTGGAAGTGGACAGGATGAGGTCTCTAAGGGGTGACCTGTTCAGACAGAATAGAGGGCAAAAGGCAGGCAATGTCCTAACCTCCAAAGCAAAAGATTCATCACAGAGTAGTCTTAATTTCTTTTGACCAATGCTTTGAATGTGTATGCAGGCATGTGTACCCCCTCCAGCCTTATCTCCCACCGCTTTCTGCCTTGTACTAACCTCCAGCCATAACGAATCATGGCAGTCCAAAAGTAACATGCACCCTCTCCTCCACATTTCTGCGCATTTCGTTCCTCTGCCCGAAATGCCCTTCTCTCTTTTCTCTCACCCCCACAGTCACTCCCACATGCTCCATCCATTTCCTCCTTAATCTTCTGATTCAGCTGAAATGTTACTTCCTCCAAGCAGCTTTCTGTGAGCATCCAGGTCTCAATTTACTACATCTATATTCAGGTAGCCTGTGTCCCATAAATTGCACTTACCACATTGTAGGGCAGTTACCCCTTTACTATTCTAGATCCCCACTAGGCTATGTAGTCTTGATGTCATATGGTAAGTGCATAACTAAGGTTTGAGGTATGAGTGGAAGAATGAATGAGAGTGAAACAGTCCAGCTTCTGACTGGAAGGTGGTGAGGGGCACAATTGGATGATCTCCTACCTTAGGACTTCACTCAGAGCTCCAGGTTTTAATTCCCAGAATTTCACTAACATAGAATGTCAGGGGGGACCAAGTGCTGCGGAGTGAACCTCACCTCTCTTCCAGGGCTCAAGGGCATTTGAAAAAATCAAGTGACAGAATCAAGGTGAAAACACTTAGGAAATTGTAAAGGTCTCTACAAATGTATAGGAACTTCCAGCCAAGATGGAGGCGTAGGTAGACACGCTGTGCCTCCTCGCACAACCAAAAGTCGGAAAACAACAATTTAATAACAAAAAACAACCAGAACTGACAGAAAATCGAACTTTATGGAAGTCCAACAACCAAGGAGTTAAAGACACGTTCATCCAGACCAGTAAGCGGCATGGAGCCGGGCACACAACACTGAAACCAGGTACACAACGCTGAAACAGGCCGGGGGGACCTCAGATGGCAGACTGGGACCCAGCGGGTCCCAGGCCAGTGGTGTGGATGGTCCCACATTCACACGCAGATAAACCAGTAGAAAAAGTTGAGGAGCAGAACAGACTGCGCAGCCCAGGGGCCCAACGAGGGGAAATAAAGCCTCAAACCACCAATTGAAAACACCTGTAGGGGTTGAGGCAGCAGCAAGAGGAACTCCCAGCCTCACAGGAGAGTTCGTCGGAGACCCACAGGGACTTAGGATTACACAAGCCCACCCACCCAGGAATCGGCACAGAAGGGCCCAATTTGCTTGTGAGTAGTGGGGGAAGTGACTGAGAGCCAGCAGAGAGCAGAGCAGGTGCCATTGTTCTCTCTCAGGCACTGCCACCACAGGCAGCATCACAACACAACCACGTGGGTTACCCCACCCTGGTGAACACCCAAGGCTCCGCCCACTATACTTAACAGGCACACCCGGGGAGGAAAAAAATGGCCCAAATGAAAGAGGAGATCAAAACTCCTGAAAAAATACAACTAAGCGACGAATAGATAGCCAACTTATCAGATGCACAGTTCAAAACACTGGTAATCAGGATGCTCACAGAATTGGTTGAATTTGCTCACAAATTAGATGAAAAAATGAAGAATATGCTAAGAGAAATAAGGGGAAATGTACAGGGAACCAATACATGGGAAGGAAACTGGGACTCAAATCAATGGTGTGGACCAGAAGGAAGAAAAAAACATTCCAGCAGAAAACAATGAAGAAACAAGAATTCAAAAACATGAGGAGAGGCTTAGGAACCTCCAGGACATCTTTAAATGTCCCAACATCTAAGTCATACGGATACCAGAAGGAGAAGAGGAAGACCAAGAAATTGAACATTTATTTGAACAAATAATGAGGGAGAACTTCCCCAATCTGGCAAAGGAAATAGACTTCCAGGAAGTCCAGGAAGCTCAGAGAGTCCCAAAGAAGTTGGACCCAAAGAGGAACACACCAAGGCACATCATAATTACATTACCCAAGATTAAAAATAAGGAGAGAATCTTACAGGCAGCAAGAGAAAAGAAGACAGTTACCTACAAAGGAATTCCCATAAGACTGTCAGCTGATTTCTCAAAAGAGACCTTTCGGGCAAGAAGGGGCTGGAAAGAAGTATACCAAGTCATGAAAGGCAAGGACCTAAATCTAAGAATACTCTATCCAGCAAAACTTTCATTTAGAATGGAAGGGCAGATAAAGTGCTTCTCAGATGAGGTCAAGTTCAAGGAGTTCATCATCACCCAGCCTTTATTATATGAAATGTTAAAGGGATTTATATAAGACATGGAGGGATATCAACAGGGGAGTGGGAGGGGGAGAGAGGAGGAAAAAGTGCAGAGAATAAGTAGCATAAACGGTAGGTAGAAAACAGACAGGGGGAGGTTAAGAATAGTATAGGAAATATAGAAGCCAAAGAATTTATGGGTATGACCCATGGACAGAAACTAAAGGGAGGAGAAAGGAGGAGGTGCTGGGCAGAGGGAAATAAAGGGGGGGAAATGGGACAACTGTAATAGCATAATCAATAAAATATATTTTTTTAAAAACCCACTAAATTTTTTAAAAAAGAATGTCAGGAGGAGATTTAAAAAAAGAAAAGACATAAGAGATGGGAACAGGGGAGGTATGTGGGACCACCAACCACGGGTAGCAGAGACCCCTCAGCATAAACTGACCTGCCTGTTGCTCCACTGACAGCCAGATGTCTGCCAGCAGCACTGAGGCCTGGAGACTCCTCCTCCGACCCCAGGTCACTCCAGAGCAGAATCCAGGCACAGGCAGAGGCTGCCACCCTTCTCTCTTGCCCATCTTTCCACATCGTTCTGCTAACCCCACTGAGCTCACCCCCACTAAAAGATCTCTCAAAGCTGATGTCTTCACTCTGGTTCTCACGAGGACAGCTCATCTAAAGGAGTCATCAGGAACCTTTGTACCCATTTACCAGCTTGTCATCTCCTGACTCCTGCTTGATGAAACGGAAGGAATCTGGTTCGGCATAGCCAGCCACTATAAGCCTGTTCCGGAGCTCAGCCCGGTATTATTCACAGGGAGGTTAATGGCTCTTATGAAATGCATTCAGGTTAGCTCCCTGACCCTAGGGGGCTCAGGCCCCATCCCTCAACTGGACCTGGGTGCTGGATGTCTTGGGACCAAGGGTCTTGGTCAGACTCAGGCATTTCCTGAGGGCCTCTCTGTTCTGGCCCAGGAATGATGACCCCAACAGCTCTAAGAAAGGTTTTGTAGATTCTCCATATATGGTTTGGGTTCAATAAACACACCACACACGCACACACACTAAAAATCCTTAGGTTCTACCAGGAAATCTGATCAAGAGGACAAGCTCCAAGGCTTCTGAGAGCTCAGACCAAAGCACAGGGCTCAGCAGGCAATGCTCTCAGGGTCTCCAAATGCACCCAGGCCCCTGCCTCATGGTTTTCACCACTACAGCTGCTCTGTATTCTTCCTTTTGCTGCAGGGGAGAAGCAACCTGAACCATGAGAAGGAGATATTTGCACAGGACCATCCTGAAGTGAATTCCCTGGAGGAGGTGGTGAGGCTGGTGAAGCCCACAGCCATCATAGGTAGGAGGCGGGAGGCAGCCCTCTGCCCGACCCAGCTAACCCTCTCGACTTGCAGGTGGAGACTGAGGCTCAGCAAGGAGGCATAAGTGGCCCATGGAAACACAGCTTTTTCCCCTATCCCATGTCCAATTCAATGCCAAAAACTTTAATTGCGTGACTACTATATAAAAACCATAGAACCAAGGCACCAAGTTGGGGCTTAATGATGCAGAGTTACACAGTGCCGTGGAAGAGCGCAGGGCTGGTCTATCTTTAACCAGGAAGAAATGAGTGTTCCTCCCCCGAAGTGGGGACCCTGGCATCCCTCCCTATACTGGGAGAGTAGCCCACAATGAAGGACAATGCCCAGCAATGCCTTCACATGTGCAGCTTAACTGGGCATGAACTTGAAGTGGACCAGTGGTCCCTTAGGGATCAACAGGAGGTCTCCGCCAGCTCACACAGGAAGACCCTTTATAGCTCCCTCTGTCCCTGTGGCAGATGCCATCCCCAAGACCCCCGAGTCTCTCATGTTGCACCGAGTTCCCCCACCACCACCACCAGAAGAACGGGTTGTTCATAAAGAGTAGGCATCCCCACTACCCACCTTTTCCCTGTAGGTGTTGCTGCCATCGCAGGAGCCTTCACGGAGCAGATTCTGAAAGACATGGCCTCCTTCCACGAGCGCCCTATCATCTTTGCCCTGAGCAACCCCACCAGCAAGGCCGAGTGCACAGCTGAGAAGTGCTACCGGGTCACCGAGGTCAGCGAGGAGTCCTTCCTTCCCCAGGCTGAGAGAACATAGTAACAGTGACTATGAGTAACCCTATGAGAGTGAAAAAAAATCCTCACTTTGCTGATGAGCAGGCTGAGGTTCAGAAAGGTGAAGTAACTTGCCCAAGGGCACAGAGCTAATAAGGAGTGGAGCTGACCCTCAAACCCAGGTCTGACTCCGAAGCCCAGGTTCTTACCATTGCTCATACCACTCAAGGTTCTTTTAATAACATGGAGCTTTGACCAGAACTCAAGGCCCTTGCAGATCCCGGGCCACGTACAGACCTGTCATGTCCAGGATTGACCCTCCCAGGAGGTGACAGGTAAAAAAGGTATACTTTCACCATTCAGCTGTTTCTTGGCTACCAAGTGGGCTAAGCTTTCTGGTCAAAGGAACAAGCACAGTGTGCTCAGCACAAAGCTGAATATTTGGGAGAGGGTGAAGAAAGGTCCAACATTTGAGATATAAAAGTAGGCCACCACCGCTGCCCAAAACCCATCTCCAAGCTTCGTCTCTGATTTCCTTCCTGCCTCCAGGGCCGAGGGATCTTCGCCAGCGGAAGCCCTTTTGCGAGTGTGACTCTGGAAGACGGCAGGACCTTCATTCCGGGGCAGGGAAACAACGCCTACGTGTTCCCCGGAGTGGCTCTGGGCATCATCGCCGGCGGGATCCGGCACATCCCAGATGAGATCTTCCTCCTGACGGCAGAGGTATCACTGTCCCTGCTCCCTCACAATGCCCCAGCAGGGCCTGTGATCCACCTCAGGTCCTACACTGGACCCCCAAAGATCCCTTCTCTCGTCTCTTCTACCCACCTGCTCCCAAACCTGGCAATGGATCCCTGAAGTGCTTGAACTTCAAGCTTCTCTCAAAATCACTTTGAGGCTTGGACTTCTCTCAAAACACACACAAAGTGTTCAAGGGGGCATCAGAAATAGTCAATGGGAGGGATGTTCACGGGGCACTGGTGGTGAGGAGACACCCCTTGCTGCTCCCGCCTCCTAGCAGTGCATCCAGATGCCTAGAACAGAGGAGAGGCCACCAGAGACATCTGAAACTCTGGGCCTGTGAACACCACAGGCCGTGGATGCCTCTAGCCGTGGGTCTTGGCCACGTGACTGGGGTAACTGCCGGCAGAATAAGACCAGTAGAGCAGCTTTCTGTAAGGAAGGGGATGGGTTGCATGTCTGGTGTGCCTGCTCTGAGTACCCGGATCTTAAACACAGGTAAGTGTGGGGTGCCCCTGTGCCCAGCATCTCATGAGAGAAGCTCCCAGAAGGAATCTTTATTAGACACAATGAAAGAATCATTAAGAATGACAGCCCTGTTTGTAATAATGGTATTAATAATAACAGTTAGTTATCATTACAGTTGCAGCTGATATTTATCAAGTGCTTGCTAAATGTCAGGCATGTCAAATTCAACCTCACTTTGAGGCATGGAAAGGTCTGTATTGGGAGGTTAAACTAATCAAAGCTATGTACAAATACCAAGTATATTTATCCCTGATGAGCTCCAAAGGCTCTGTGTGATCGACATCCATTTGCACTTCCCCCTCACCATGGCACAGGGGAGTGCCCAGAATGAACAAGACACAGGAGCGACTTCCACGCAGCCCCGTTCAGCCCCACGGGGAGGAGTCCCACGAGGAACCACCAGGCTCCTTCTTATACAGCTTGGTCTTTGAGGGCCAGCTCTGCACGGCCATGCATGTGTCCCAGATGCTCCCCAGCCTCCCCCATACTGTGTGCACACTCGCTATGGCTTTGTGCTGGGGTCCTCTGTCCCTGTTGTCTAAGTATTCTGTTTGCATTTGTTCTCGATGCTGTGGTCAGTGGTGGTGGGGGCTGTGGGTAGAGCTGTTTGAATATCCCTTTGGTTAGAAAGAGTCACTTCCTGCATGAAGTCACCTGAAAGCAGATTCCCCCACTGGGCAGGAACAGGGTTGCTAGAGCCTTCCTGTGTCACCCCTAGAGACAGCTGCACTGTCCTGCCCCACCCCGCCTCCATGCTCTGGGATAGCACAGCTCTGTAGCTTCATGAACAGCGTCCATTGGTCACGCAGAAACGTCTCCTCAATCTACTTAGTAATCACCTGCTGTTAGCAGGACAAGGCCCCTCCTCTCTAGGAGCTGACAGTCTGGTCTTCAAAGGCCTGACAAGCTATATTTCTGAAAAGGGTGCTTTTAGTTAAGACAATTTAAGTTGAATCTGTTTTTCCTATGAAAAACTAGTATGCCTTAGGAGACTTCCATGCACTAATGCATTTCACCCTGACAAGTCTGTAAAATAAGTACAGTGATTATCCCCCTATTATAGACAAGGAAAGTGAGGCACAGAGTTTAAGCAACTTGCTCAAGGTCGCTGGGCATGTGAGTGACAATGTGAGGATGACCCCAGGCAATGTGACTCCAAGCTGCAGCAGAGCATTCCCAGGGCCCAGCATCTCAGAAGTGACCACACATAGCCCTTCACTCTGCAGTCTAACCTTTCTGGATGCAGATCCAGCCTCAGAGACCCTGCTCGCTCATCCGTCCATCTTCTATACCTCCACAAAGAGTATCCTTCCAAGCCCGAAGCAGGCCGAGTCTCTGTCCCCACCTCAGACCTTTGTGTGGCTCCTTGGTGCTTACAGGATGAAGTCCACGCTCCCTCACACAGCTCCTCGCAGGGCACTCCATCACCAGGCCCCCTTCCTTTTCAGCCTCACTTTTAGCCTCGTCTTACCATCGCCTATCCGGGTACCATCTCCTTACCTCATAGTCTTGCTCTCTCTTGCTCCTTCTTCTCTCCCACCTCCAAGAATTTGCATGCACTGGTCCCCACTCCCCTTTTCAAATAATTCATACTTCGCCCTTGATCTTAACTTCTATCACTACTTCTGGGAAGCCTCTCTGATACATGGAAAACTGGGCCCAGCCCCTCTATGTGTATAGGTCCCTCTCCTTGCCTTCAACTCATTACAATTGTTATAATTTTGTTAATTGTCCACCGACGCCAGTCACCAGAAGGGAAAAGACTCTATGGCTTCTGCACCGCAGAGCCTCAGCCCCGAGCACAGAGCCTGGCACACCGTAGAGCTCAGTGAACTCTGGACTGAATGGAAAGGAGAGATAGGAGTGTGAGAATGAGGGACTGTCTGCCAAACTCTGAGGCGAGGCCAAGTCTTCTGCCTTGCCCATTCCGGGACACGCAGTTCTCAGGGGGCACCATGGCTTTTCCAAGCTTAAATCTGACACAAGATTTTGTGGGAGTAGAATCGGAGCCACCACGGTATAGCAGCTCCTCGGCAAAGCAGGCTGAGCGCCAGTGCCCCAGGCTGGAGGATGAGCCTTGCGGGGGAGAGCCGGTCCTCAGAAGCAGCTCTGAATGAAAGACAAGGATGGAAGCTGTGGGGGGTGCTGTTTCCAAGATGATGTGCTTAGGGCATTTATTCAGATAAAGCAGAAGGCCCACTTGTGGTGTCACTCACTGGGCAGGAAGCCTTTCCCCATTCTGAGACCAGGGCAGGAAAGGAGAGCTCAAGGAGCCCTGGATGCAGAGAGATAAGACAGTCTCGATGGGCACCCAGGGTGTAAGTTACTAAGCACGTGGGAGGGGCTGGAGCTCAGGAAATGAGGGACTCAGGCATCCCTAGGCAACAGGCTCAACCAGCCAAGGGGAGTGATCCCAGAGTCTGCTTTGCAAGCCATGAATTTATTCCTCGTGATCTTAGTGATTTTCCTTTAGAATTCAGAGAGCCTTGGGTTGGTTTAAGCCTCAGCCAGTCTCACAGCACCAAAAGGATGTGGCCTTGCTTGAGGCCAGGCATTAAGCTCCCACAGGGCCATGTGGTGGCAGGGACAACAGTGAGAGACAAAATAGGGACCGGCCACCTCTGAGGGGTAAGGGGAGTCTTCGGGGTAATGGACTGGACTTGTTCTGGAAAGGCAGAAACTGAGTTTATTCCTCTCGGTTCTCTCTCCCCAGAAAATTGCCCAGGAGGTCTCTGAGCAGCACCTGTCCCAGGGGAGGCTGTACCCACCACTCAGCACCATCCGAGACGTGTCTCTGAGAATCGCCATTGAAGTAAGGAAAATCCTACCTACCCCCTGTAATACGGGTAGTGAGGCCCATCAACTTGCTCTGTGACTTTAAGAGAGCTAAGGGGGTGGCAGCTGTGGCAACCTCCTGAACAACTCAGGCTATTGCATACAACCCAGATGCTCAGTGACAAACTCTGGCCAGCAGCTCAAGCCCTACCCCCAACACCCACTCGGGCCAGTTCTGGGAATGATCCTGACTTTCCCTTCAAACGCCAGGCACAAAGGTCATCAAAGTCCACAGTTTTGTGGACCAGAATGTGGGTGGAATTTTTCTGAAATGAATCATAAGTGCCCATTTATACAGAAAGGTCAGCTCATATAGCACCGTGGACAGAGCTCAAGCTGTGGGGTCCCGGCTCTGCCACTCAGCAGCTGTGTCACCTGGGGCCAGTCAGCTCATTTCCCCAAGTCTCAGTTTCCTCCTTTCCCAAAGGGGCCAGTGATTCCTCTCTCCCAGAGTTCTGGACCAGTTTAAAAGAAGACAGTGAGAAAGCTCCGCACTCAGTGCCTTTCTGGCCAGAGTAGATGCCCATTCCTCTGCTTTTTCTCAGAACAACTGGGAGATGGGCTGAACAGGTTCATGGAACTTTCCAAGGAAAAATCCCACCGTAGAGACCATGCAGAGATGATAGGTTTTCAAAGAATCAGCACATGGTGCAATAAAGACTAGCCCAACATTGGTAATTATTGAATCTAGATGATGAGTACATGAAGATTACTATACTATTATTTCTCTTAGTATATATATTTTGCATTTTCTATAATCAGCTTTTAAAATAATCAGAAAATGCACTGCACAATAACACTCACTTCATGAGTTGTCCAGTGAAGGATCCAGGATCAACCCTCAGGACCAACAACACCCCAGTTCAGAGTCCAGCTCCCCCTTGTCCAGCTCTTTCTTTGGGGGATATCTGGACTAACAACGCTCTTCTGAAGCCAAATCTAATAATACACAGAGAACAATGTCCAGGCTGTTCTTCCAATTCAACCCACTTGGAGGGGAGAGTTTTAGGCACTGAACACTTTTGCCTGTCACCTAACTTTATCCTCACACTGCTCTAGAGAAAAGTCTCATTACCCCCACTTTACAGATGAGGACACTGAGGCCCCACAAGAATAATGTCACTACTGAGGACCCACAGGCAGCTACAAGCAGAGGCAGACTCTAGTCTGAGACCTCTTGCCCCTGTGTTCATGCCACTATGTCCCAGCTTCCTATCTGGACAGAAAGCTCAGCATCCTTCCTATCCATCCTTGATGGGCCACAGCTCAAGAGAGGCACACAGCTGGTTCTTCGGGGCATATTCCCTTCCACAGGCTCCCAAACAAGGGTCCTTAGGCAGGTTTCTCCTTAGATCCAGTTCCTCAGCCAAACGTGTTTTCCCCTAGGTTCTTGACTTCGCGTACAAAAACAACCTGGCCTCCTACTACCCGGAGCCCAAGGACAAGGAGGCTTTCATAAGATCCCTGATCTACACTCCAGACTATGACTCCTTTACACTGGACAGCTACACTTGGCCCAAGGAAGCCATGAGTGTTCAGACGGTCTGATGCAGTCCCAGAGGCTGGTGTGGGGCTGGATGAAGCCCAGGGTAAAGCCACACTGACAATATAAATGGATTCCAAAATGGCCATCCTTGTCACTGTGTTTTTCCTTTGAACTTTCCTGGTGTGAGGGGAGATGCCCAGGCATACAGTGAATGAGAGCCTTGTCCCTGAACGCCCTCATTCACTTTTCTATAACCCTCCTCTGACTTCCTTCTGAAGAATGTCCTTATCTATTAATTGCCACTATTGGCTAGCCCTCATGGGAAATCTAGAATCCTGGCTGGAGCTCTGCCTTTCAGAGCTCAGGGTCTAGTGGAGGTGATGATATATGGACACAATTCATTTTGCCACAAAGTAGAAAGTGGCAAATCCATGGAAGAAATATAAATAAAGGTCAAGGGTACACAAAAAAGGGAGAGGGTACTTCCTAGGAGGACATTAAGAAAAGGCTTTAGGGGGAGCAGTGTTTGCACTGAGTCCCAAGAGGGAAGGATAGGTAGGAGTCATTGGTAAATGAGGAATGTGAGGGGAGCCACTGGCTAGAAAGTGTGGCCCACCCACCAGAGAGTTAAATCTCTGTAGGAGGAACACACACCCTTCAAGTCTCAGATGGGTGAGGGGACTGATTGGCTGGGGGCAGCTCACTAACTAGTCAGAAATGGCCGCTGCCCTGTGGGTTGCTATTCGATATTTCTTTCTGGTTATTACGAAAAGAAAAAGGAGAGTGTGGGTGGGAAGGGTCAGCAAGCCAAGCAGGAAGGAGCAGGAGGAGGAAGAGAGGTACTGAGGGGAAGCGCACCATGGGGAGTTCTGGGAAAGACTTGATTTCATTTTCTTGGCCTTGGAACACTCTTCCACCCTTCACTCTCTTAAATAGTTCGGCAAACCAAGAAGTCTTATAGATTTGTGTCAGTACATCCTGTGTGCTTCCTAAATCAAATTCAACCATAGCCTTCACTCCCCTCACATGCATCAGAATTTACCATGGGCTGGCGGGAGGGGGGAGGGGCAAATGAGCCTGTAGCTCCTGCAGTCAAAGACTGCTAAATTGCTAAAACATTTTGGGATGGAGCTTGCAACCTCTAACTTCATTGTAGAACAAAGGAAACAGTAAATCATGCTTAGAGACCTACCACTACCTACCCCTGCTGCCAGCTCAGCCTCAAGATCCCCACTGCCCACAGTGAATATATTGGTCCCATATGGCCACCTTGCAGTGACAGGCTAGGTAGACTTAGATTCCTAGAAGAGTAACTAGCAGAGACACCAGTCACCCCTGGCCCAGGTCTTGTTCTTCTGATATCTGCTTCCTTGGTGCTAGTGCTCAGCTAAGAGGATCCTCAGAAAACATTCCTATTCTATCATCTCTGGGCTCAGAGAATGTGAAACTCCAGAGGAGGGTTGCAAGAGTGGAGTTGAAATCTGAACACCAGGGAACCTTTTATACTATCTTTTCTACATCTCAATGTATAAAGGAAAGGAAAGGAAAATAGTAGAGGAAATTGATGAAACAAAACAGGTTCTTTGAAAAAAAATCAACTAAATTAACAAACGTTAGCTATACAATCAAAGATAAAAAGAAGATTCAAATTACATTTTCTTTGTTCCAACCCCTCCACACATCTTTCTGGGACTAAACGCAGATACTCAAGCCTGCACCCTTATACGTGCTTGGTCTCCACCTGGAAACTCCTTCCCTCTGCTTCCCTGCCCCTTATCAGTTACACCTCAGTTCACCCAGCTTTCTACCTGGAGATACCATTCATCCTTGCAGTTCAAATGCAACTGACTCCATGAAGTCTTCTTGGGCAGAATTAATTAAATTAGAAATCAACAACAGAAAAAAATGGGATATGTCCAACTATTTGGAAATTAAAGATTATATTTTAAATAACCCATGGTTCAAAGAAGAAATCACAAAGTAAATTACATATACTTGATTGAATGAAAAATATCTAAATGAGTTGTAACTAAAGAAGTGCTTACAGGGAAATTTTATAATGCCTATATCAGGGAAAAAAAAAGGAAGGTCTCAAAGCAATAACACAAACTTTCTCAAAGACTTTTTAAAAAAAGAAAAGCAAACAAAATCCAAAGGAGGCAAAGCTAGAGCAGAAATCAACAGTCTCATAAATGGTAAAGAAATTGAATTAGTAATTAAAATTCCTCCCACCGAGAAACGCTCAGGCCCAGATGCTTTTATTGGTGAATTTTATCAAATATATAAAGTAGAAACGATACCAATCCTTCGTAAGCTCTTTTATAAAATAGAGGAGGAAACAGTTCCCAATTGTTCTATGATACTGGTTTTACCCGATCAGAAACAGATAAAGACAACACAGGAAAACTGCAGACCAATATCCTTCATGAATATAGATGCAAAATTTTAAACAAAATATGAGCAAACCAAATCCATCGACATAAAATAATTACACACAATGAACAAGTGGGATTGATCCCAGGAATGCAGTTGTTTTAATGTCCAAAAATTGATCAGTGTTGTATATGATATTAACAGAGTGGACAAAAGCCACAGGATCATGTCAATGGATGTGGAAAAAGCACTGGAAAAAATACAACACCTGTTTATGATAAAACTTTTAACAAACTAGGAATAAAAGAGAAATTCTCACCTGATGAAGAACCAAAGTCTAATATCACACTTAACGGTGAAAGAATGAATACTCTCTCCCTAAGAACTGGAACAAGGCGAGCATGTTGTTTTTACCACTTCTGGTAGACATGGAGAGTCTGCCCAGTTTAATAAAGAAAAGAAAAAAAAAAGAAATGAAAGGCATTCAGATTAGAAAGGAAGAGTAAAACTGCCTTTATTCACAGATGACATAGTCCTATATGTGGAAAATGCCAAAGAATAGAACAGTACCTGCCTCCCTCTCCCAATCTCTCTCCCTCCTTTTTCCTCCCCTTCCAATAAATGAGTTTAGAAAGGTCACGGGATGCAAGGTCAATATACAAAACTCAACTGAATTTCCATATGCTAGCAACAAACAATCTAGAAATAAAATTAAGAAAACAATCCTACTCACAATAGTATCCCAAAAATACTTAGAAATGTAAGAACTGCAAGTCTTGTACACTGAAAACTATAAAACATTGCTGATAGAACTTAAAGAAGATCTAAATAAATGGGGAATGTTCCATACTCATGGACTTGAAGACTCAACATTGTCAAGGCTGCAGTTCTCTCCCACTTATCTATAAATTCAGCACTACAACTACCAAATTCCCTGCAGACTTTGTTTGTAGAAATTGAGAGGCTGATACTCAAATTTATATTGACAATGAAAAGGACCTAGAATTGCCAATTTTTTTAAAAGAACAAAGCACACTGCCCAATTTCAAAACCTCTATAAAATCTACAATGATAAATACAGTGTGATTGTGTATAGATAAATGAAACAAAATTGAGAATTCACAAATAAGTCCTTTCATTTACAGTAAATTGATTTCTCAACAAAGATACCAAAATAATTCAATGAGGTAAAAGGTGGTTTTTTGAACAAATGAAGCTGAGACAACTGGATATCGACACGTTTTTTTTAAAAAGCCCCGGCTGGTGTGGTTCAGTGGATTGAGTGCCCTCCTGCAAACTGAAAGGTTGCCAGTTTGATTCCTGCTCAAGGCACATGCCTAGATTATATGCCAGGTCCCAGGTGGGGGTGTGCAAGAGGCAACTGGTCAATGTGTTACTTGCACATCGACATTTCTCTCCCCTTTTCTCCCTCCCTTCCCTCTAACTAATAAATAAATAAATAGGAGCATTTCTGGTAAATGATGGCATAGGTAAACTCAGCTTGCCTCCTCGCACAACCGCATCAAAATTACAACTAAAATATAGAACAACCATCACTCAAAACCATCAGAAATCAAGTTGAATGAAAGTCTGACAACAACAGTATTAAAGAAACCACATCCATCCAGACTGGTAGGAGAGGTGGAGACACAGAATGGGCTGACTCCACATCCATGAGTGGAAGATAAAAATTCAGGAGAGATATCTTGGGAGCGAGGGGTCCCAGCCCCACACCAGGCTCCTAGCCCAGGGCTCCCATGCCAGAGAGATAAGTTCCCATAACTTCTGACTGTGAAAACTAGTGGAAATTGGGTAGGTGGAAGAAACTGCTGGAGTTCCAAGCAGTTTCCCTTAAAGAACCCACACACGGACTTACTCAGATTCACTTCCTCTGAGCTCCAGCACCAGGGCAGCAGCTTAAAAGGCACCAGTGGAATACAGGGAGGAACTGAACTGTGTGGCATCAAGGCAGAAGCTGGAGGATAGTTTTCTCTCAGATAGAAAGATGAGCAGAGGCCATTGTCCCTATTCTGAACCTTCCCCCAACAGAGCCACAGAGCTGGCAGACAGGTACCGTATCTGAGACTGTATCAACCTGGCTAACACTGTTTGCCCTACCTTGGAGATCCCCTGACACTCCATCCCACCCAACTTACGGGGCCCACCCAAATTGTTAACTGTAACTTTTCCGTATGAATGGCTGGTCTTGGCTCATGATTCACAACTTCCTAAATCCTATCAAACAAGCGACAGCTGGCCTCAGAAAGCCCCCAGCACCCATAGTTCTTGCTAAGTGGCCCTAGGCCCGACAAGAACTATGCAGCACCCAGCTTAGATTCACACCTTGTCTTCACCTGGGAATCTCCAAACCCAGAACAAGTAGCAGCCAACTCAGACTGCTTTATAGTTCATGCAGGGTGGCCATGGGCAGAACACAGGTGAAGCTGACCTTGGCCTGCACCACTCAGAAAACTCCAGAGCCTATGAACCTGGTGGACAGCTACAGACTCTGTTGGAGCACCACCACCTTGCCCCCACATAGCTGATCCGCCACAGAGGGCAGAGGTTAGTGGTCCATGGTCAACAGCCTGTCCTTGCAGCTGACTGGCCTAGGTATATATCCTCCCATTGACTACCAACAGCAATCAAGGCTCAACTACAAGAGGAGAGTGTACTCAGCCCACACAAAGGGCACATCTCAAGTACCCAGCTTGGTTGGTAGCGGAGGTTGTGCCACTGGACCCTACAGGACACCTACTACATTAGGCCACATCACCAAGACAGGGAGTCATAGAAGCTCTATCTAATACATAGAAACACACACAAGGAGGCTGCCAAAATGAGGAGGCAAAGAAACATGGCCCAAATGAAAGAACGGATCAAAACTCCAGAAAAAGAACTGAACAAATGGAGATAAGCAATCTATCAGATGCAGCGTTCAAAACACTGGATATAAGGATGTTCGAGGAATTTACTTAGGACTTCAACAGCATAAAAAAGATCCAGTCATAAATGAAGGATACACTAATTGAAATAAAGAACAATTCACAGGGCATCAACAGTAGACTGGATGAAGCCAAGGATCAAATCAACAATTGGGAACATAAGCAAGCAAAAAACAACCAATCAGAACAAGAAGAAAAAAGAATCCAAAAAAATAAGCATAGTATAAGAAGCCTCTGGAACAACTTCAGGCATTCCAATATTCACAACATAGGGGTGCCAGAAGGAGAAGAGAAAAAGCAAGAAACTGGAAATCTATATGAAAAAATAATGAAAGAAAACATCTGTAATTTGCTGAAGGAAATAGTCATGCAAATCCAGGAAGCACAGAGAGCCCCAAACAATATGGATGCAAAGAGGCCCATTCCAAGACACATCATAATTCAAATCCCAAAGGATAAAGATAAAGAGACAATCTTAAATACTGCAAGAGAAAAGCAGTTAATTACCTACAGGTGAATTCACGTAAAACTGTCAGCCTATTTCTTAAAAGAAATTTTGCAGGCTAGAAAGGATTGGCAAGAAATATTCAGAGTCATGAAAAGCAGGGACCCACAGCCAAGATTGCTCTACCCAGCAAAGATATCTTTTACAGTAGAAGATCAGAGAAAGAGTTTCCCAAAGAAGAGAAAGCTAAGGAGTTCATGATCACCAAACCATTATTATATGAAATGTTAAAGGGACTTATCTAACAAAAAGATCAACACTATGAACCATAAAATGGCAATAAATATATACCTGTCAAAAAATGAATCTAAAAAACAAACTAAGCAAGCAACAAGAACAGAGATAGAATCATGGTTACAGAAAACGTTTTGATGGATGCCTGTGGGGAATAGAAGTACAAATTGGTAGTTACAGCATAGCCATGGGGCTGTAAAGTAGAATTTAAGAAACGGAGTAGCCAAATAACTTATATGCGTGAGCCATGGACGTGAACAATGGTGTCAGGATTGGCTGAGGGAGTTAGAGGTGCTGGGTAGAGGGGGACTAAGGGGGAAAACTCAAGACAACTGTAAGAGCATAATCAATAAAATATAAATAAATAAATAGATTGAAAGAAAAAGAATTTAGATATTTACCTTACGCCATACACAAAAATTAACTCAAAATGGATCACTGACCTAAATGTAAGAGCCAAAACCATAAAATTTCAAAAGAAAATACAGCAGAAAAATCCTTGTGACTGATTGAGGAAAGGTCTTAGATACAATTTTTTTGTTTTTGTTTTTGTTTTTTTTCCTCCTTAGAACTTTCTTTTTTTAAACTATATTTTATTGATTATGTTGTTACAGTTGTCCCACTTTCCCCCCCTTCTCGCCCCCTACCCCCTTACCCCCGCTTTCTCCTCCCTTTAGTTTTGTCCATAGGTCATACACTTAAGTCCTTCTGTTCCTGCACTTCCTATACTATTCTAACCTCCCCCTATCTGTTGTCTACCTCCCATTTATGCTACTTATTCTGTGCCCCATTCCCACTCTCTCCCCCTACCACTCCCCTGTTGATATTCCTCCAAACCTCATATAACTCCCTTTAACATTTCATACAATAAAGGCTGGGTGGTGATGAACTTCTTGAACTTGACCTTATCTGAGAAGCACTGTATCTGCCCTTCCATTCTAAATGAAATCTTTGCTGGATAGAGTATTCTTGGATGTAGGTCCTTGCCTTTCATGAC
>PVJI01017827.1:22543-34842 GCA_004026765.1 Micronycteris hirsuta | reverse complement strand
CAAGTTCAAGAAGTTCATCACCACCCAGCCTTTATTGTATGAAATGTTGAAGGGAGTTATATGAGGTATGGAGGAATATCAACAGAGGAGTGGTAGGGGGAGAGGGTGGGAATGGGGCACAGAACAAGTAGCATAAATGGGAGGTAGACAACAGACAAGGGGAGGTTAGAACAGTATAGGAAGTACAGGAGCAGAAGGACTTATGTGTAGGACCTATGGACAAAACTAAAGGGAGGGGAAAGGGGGGTAAGGGGGAGGGGGAAAGAAGGGGGGAAATGGGGCAACTGTAACAGCATAATCAATAAAATATAGTTAAAAAAATAAAAAAAAAGATTTGCAGTGTATCTTCAAAGCAATGGGAAAAACACGGAGACTTTTTAGAAGAGAGTGACATGATCCGATCTGCCTAGAAAATAACTCTTGCTTATGAAAACGGATTGAGGTAGTGTAAGAAGCAAGGTGCACTCATGGGAAAGACATGTTCAACGCTGGGGCTGGGGTGGTGGCAGTGAGGATGGGGAGAGGCGGACAGCTTGGGTCGGTATTGGAGAGAGAAACTGGACAGAGCGCTGTGACTGGTTGACTGGATGGGGCTGGGAGAGGAAGAGTGTCAGGTGGGATCCAGGGTTTTATTTTGAGGAATAAATAAGTTACATATATAGGAAAATGCTTTATAAACTAAGCAATAGAAAATTGTTAGACACAATTACCTTTGAAAGACGGGCTTGCTAAGCAAATAAACAGATAGACAGGGGTGAGCAGAAGTAAATTTACAGTTGTTTGCATGGAAAGACATGCAAGTTGTGATTTATTATAATAGCTTTATTAACTCAAAAGAATGTCACAATGGCACAGTAAATCGATTTTTGCCCACCCCTGTATAAGATTTCAGGGTAATATTTAACCTACTTAATATTCAAGCATTTTAAGCGGTACCCATTTATTTAAAATTGAAAAAGTCACTGTTGGTGCAGACGAAAGTTACTGGATAAGTAGATAGAAATAATTATGAATCATCCTTTTTTATTCACTAAATCAGTCCAGAAAATTTATACTGAACAATGCACTGTAATTCCAGCACATGTTTCGGATTAAGGCGCCATTTCTTTAAACGTTCTGAATTGCAACTCTTCCATTTGGCCCTCCCTTATGTAGTTACCATTAGTTAGGTTTCACTTTGCTATTTTCTGCACACTCTATGGACCCACAGATATTTAAAGATTAAATCAATCTGTACTTATGAATTATCAACAAGTATAAATAATACTGGAAATTGTTTTAAAGCATATGCGATGTATTAATAGCTTTTTTTGAAATATAACTCATACTTTTAAAATGCACAAGTTAGTGGTTTTTAATATATTCACAGAGTGGCACAACCATAGCCACTAATTAATACCAGAACGTTTTCATCGCCCCAAGAAGAAACCCTATACCCATTAGTGGCCACTCCCTGTTCCCCACTCCCCCCAGCCCCTGCCAATCACTAATCTAGTTTTCGTCTCTATGGATTTTCCTATTCTGGACACAATATAAATGGAATCATGTACTATGTGGCCTTTTGTGATTGAATTCTTTCACTTAGAACAATGTCTACAAGGTTCATCCGTGTTGCAGCGTACCTCAGCACATCACTCCTTTTCATTGACAAATAACATTCCATTGCATAAATATACGACTTTTTAATGCATTCACTGGATGTTAGGAATTTGGGTTATTTATACCTTGGGGGTATTAGGAGAAGTGCTGTGATAAACACTTGTGTGAAGTGTTCATGTGGACATACGTTTTCAGTTCTCTTGGGTATACACCAAGGAGTGGGGTTTCTGCATCATGTGGTAACCCCATGTTTGACATTTTGAAGAACTGCTAAACTGCTTTCAAAAATGACTGCACCATTTTACAATCTCACCAGCAAAGCGTGAGGGCTCCAATTTTTCCACAGCCTTGCCAACAGTTGTTACTCTCTGCTTGTTATTCTGAAGTGGTATTTCATGGTCATTTTGATTTGTATTTCCCTAATGACTAAGGGTAGTGAGTAGCTTTTCATGTGTGTATTGGCTATTTGTATATCTCTTTATTTTTTTTAGTTTTTAAATATATTTTATTGATTATGCTATTACAGTTGTCCCATTCCCTCCCCCTTTTTTTCCCCTATATCCCCCCATTCCCCGCCCTTTAGTTTTTGTCCATGGGTCATACACATAAGTTCTTTGGCTTCTACATTTCCTATACTATTCTCAACCTCCTCCTATATGTTTTCTACCTACCATTTATGCTACTTATTCTCTGCACCTTTCCCCCCTCTCTCCCCTTACCACTCCCCTGGTGGTATCCCTCCATACCTTATATAAATCCCTTTAACATTTCATACAATAAAGGCTGGGTGATGATGAACTCCTTGAATTTGACCTTATCTGAAAAGCACTTTGTCTGCCCTTCCATTCTAAATGAGAATTTAGCTGCATAGAGTATTCTTGGGTGTAGGTCCTTGCCTTTCATGACTTGGAATACTTCTCTCCAGCCCCTTCTTGCCTGCAAGGTTTCTTTTGAGAAATCAGCTGACAGTCTTATGGGAATTCCTTTGTAGGTGACTGTCTCCTTTTCTCTTGCTGCTTCTAAGATTCTCTCCTTATTTTTTATCTTGGGTAATGTAATTATGATGTGCCTTGGTGCGTTCCTCTTTGGGTCCAACTTCTTTGGGACTCTCTGAGCTTGCTGGACTTCCTGGAAGTCTATTTCCTTCACCATCTTGGGGAAGTTCTCCTCCATTATTTGTTCAAATAGTTTTCAGTTTGTTGCTCTTCCTCTTCTCCTTCTGGCACCCTCATGACTCGGATGTTGGGACATTTAAAGATGTCCTGGAGGCTCCTAAGCCTCTCCTCATTTTTTTGAATTCTTGTTTCTTCATTCTTTTCTGGTTGGATGTTTTTTTCTTTCTGCTGGTCCACTCCGTTGATTTAAGTCCCAATTTCCTTCTCATCCCTATTGGTTCCCTGCAGATTTCCCCTCATTTCTTTTATTGTATCTTTCATTTGTTCAACTAATTACAACCATCTTTCTTCCAATCCTGTGAGCATCCTGATTACCAGTGTTTTGAACTGTGCATCTCATAGGTTGGCTATCTCTTCGCTGCTTAGTTGTATTTTTTCTGGAGCTTTGATCTGTTCTTTCATTTGGGCCACTTTTTTCTTCAGTGCACCTGTTACTTTAAGGGGTGGAGCCTTAGGTGTTCACCAGTGCGGGGTAACCCACGTCATTGTGTCTTGACGCTGCCTGTGGGGGCGGGTCCTGAGAGAACAATGGCACCTCCTCTGCTCTCCACACTTCCCCAGCTACCCACAAGCAAGTTGGGCCCTTCTTTGCTGGCTCCTGGGTGAGTAAGCGGGCCTGCACAGTTCCAAGTCCCTGTGGGTCTCCCCAATGCACTCTCCTGTGAGGCCAGGAGTTCCTCCCGCTGCTGCCTCCACCCCCACAGTGTTTTCAGTTGGTGGTTTGAGGCTTTATTTTTCTGCATTGGTGGGTTGTGCGGTCTGCTCCACCCCCCGCTTTTTCTCCTGGTTTATCTGCACGGGAATGAGGGACTACCCAGTCCACCAGTCTTGGCCCTGCTGGGTCCGGTGGGCCGGCCGCTGGTTTTGCTGAGTGCACCGGCTGCGTTTTGGCCAGGCACGCCCGCCACGGGCCTCTCTGGGCAGCTGCAGCATTGCTGGTACTGCTCTACAAGCCGCCGTCTTGCTGAGAACTCTCCACCCAGCTCCGCCCTGCTTGAACGTGTCTTCTTTAACTCCTTGGTTGTCGGACTTCCACTCAGTTAGATTTTCTGTCAGATCCGGCTGTTTTTGTTTATTTAAATTGTTGTTTTTCCTCTTTTGGTTGTGCAAGGAGGCACAATGTGTCTACCTATGCCTCCATCTTGGCCGGAAGTCCTGGCTATCTGTATATCTCTTTAAAAGATATCTACTAAGATCCTTTGCCCATTTTTTAATTGGGTTATTTGTCTCTTTATTGCTGAGTTGTAAGAATCATTTCTGTATTCTGGATACGAGCCTCTTATCAGACGTATGATTTACAAATATTTTCTTTCATTCTTTGAGTTGTTTCTTCACTTTCTTCATCATGTCTTTTGAAACAGAAAGCTTTAATTTTGGTGAGGTCTGATTTACCTATTTGTTCTCTTATGTTATGCTTTTAATGCCACATAATTGTTTTCCAGGGTTCTTTAGTTTATAGGTTAGATTTCTGAGAATATGCAAACTGGTTTTGATGGTCAAATGAGAAGAAAAGGGGATAAGAGGAAGAGGGACTGATCACTTCTAGTCTCCCTTCTTTAATGTGATGCTTCAAAATGTGTCGATACTTATTTATTATTTTACAAATGCACATTTTTATAGTAATATAGCCTCTTCTCTCCTTTCACATGAATGTTAAGTATTTGGCGATGAGTGGTTTTTATTTCCCTCATTTCCCCTCATTCCTAAGCTTTCAGGCTTTACCTTTGTCGATGAAAGTACTGATCCCATGTGGATTAAATGATAGTTTGTCAAAACCATCACTGATGGTTAGTGCCTGGACCCTTGGGTTTTGCTCATTCAGATCCATCATGAAGATTTGTCCTGGCTCATCAGGTGCAAAACATGGCATGCCTGGATATTTTAATCCCTTTGGAAAATAGAGAACAAGTATGAACATATATACATATCAAAACAATGTTTTCACATGGAAGTTAAAATCTCAAAGCTGTAAGTTTCTATTCAATTTCTGGGACTTTTTCCCCTGTCAGCGGCTGCCATTAGCTGATTTGAGGGATTAGCAATGTCATCAAAACCACTGGGAAAGGAAAAAACTCAGAGTCAATGTTTAGTGTAGACAGAAAGGGGTTAGCTGAAATGGACAATGCAAGACACTAGGCTGTGTCACTTTGTGCATGTCCCTCGGCCTGCCTTTGCCTCAGGTTCCTCATTTCGGAAATGAGGAAGTTAAAATGTGTGATGGCTAAGAGTCTGTTCAGTCCTGATATTCTGTAGCTAACCTTCCCCAACGCAGGGAGAAGGGGTGTATGGTTTCATTGTATTGCTTCCATCCCTACATCCATTGTATTTCATAATAGAGTTAGTCAAGAGTTAACATAGGGGAACCAGTCTCAGAGAATTGACTGTTTCTGACCTAGTTTGTTCCTATAGATAGGCCTGAAAATTTGAACATAAATATTTTTCTCTAAATAATGCAAAAAATTTCATTCTGGTAACTTGGACAGTGGCTCTGTTTATTGGAAGAACCAGGTGTTTATCAACCAATGATGAGAGGCACCCTGCATGCGTTGGGCCTTTGGGGCATCCCTGGTCATTGTGTCAGGTCTTGGGGTTGGTTTATTCCACACAAGTTACAAAAACCAGCCCACTTCTTCCGGACATCCCTCCCCCATCACTCTGATACATGTCAATATCAGCAACCTTGTATCTTTTCTTGAACTCTCATTTTCACTTATACTCAGCATAAATTCTCTCTTCCCTACTCTATCTTCTATCTCTGTCTCTCTCCCTTACCCCTCCCTTTCTTACAAATATACACACACAGACAGACACACTCTTACTTATAATAATACTATTCTTGGCCCCTTCCATTCTCTCCCACCTCACACCTGGGTGAGTGAATCTACATCTGTAAATTTCTCTTAGAATAATCCTTCTATGTCTAAATCTTATTGGAAACCAGCTTTCCCACAGGCAATGCCGAAATGCATCAGAGAAGGCACGATGCCCTTTTACTCTCTCCTTAAGGCACCACACCTGGGGAGGGAGCAGCATGCCCCTACACACAGACTTCTTCCAGGCCACAAATGTTCTATCATCAGTCAGCAGCGAGTCTTCTAAGGAAGCCACACTCTTTGCTTACTGCCTCTTTATCAAATTCCTTACCAGCTCTCTTTGCCCTGGTCCACCTCCAGGGCTAGTCTAAAATCAGGTAAGAAAAACCTACATACAAAGTTACCACCCCAGCTTCAACCAGACATTCAGTGATGTTTATCAGCCTTTTTATCTATTCTACTAGGTAATCTCCCATTCAAGTACTAACCAGGCCCGCCCCTGCTTAGCTTCCAAGATCAGATGAGGTCCCGTGTGTTCAGGGTGGTGTGGCCGGAGACTCTAATAGTAATCTACTGCATTTCTCCAAGTGTCTATTCTAAATTCATTTCTTATCTTCCAGAGCCCATACCTCCTTCCTCTTTATTCCAGTGGATAACTTTACCTCCTATTTCTCTAAGGGAAAAAAATCACGAACAAATATGTCATCCAACATAAATTTCCTCTGATTCCCTGCTTTCTGTCTCTAGTTCTTCAGTTTTATCAGTTCTCTTCCTTTCTCCCTGTTTTCTTAAGGAAAGAATTTCCTTCTTCAGCTCTTCACTCCATCATCTGTTTGGTTCCTTATTCCCTGGGGCCTGTCTTTAGAAATTATATCCTCTCTCTTGCTCAACCACTTGTTTTTCACCAATGCCCTCTTCTTTTGCCTGAAAAATTGCTCATTTCTTGTTCCTTGAAACGAATCACCCCCTAACTTTACTACTTCTTCAAACATGCATTTAACTTGCCTTCCCTTCACCATCAAATTTCTTGGAAACATCACTTGATCTTGTTAACTGGTTTAATTTGCTCCAACTCTAATTGCTTAAAATCAGTGCTCTATAGTTTATAGAAATGTCTCCATAAAGGTCCTATCAATGGCCTCCAAAATATCTTATTTGATAACCCTTCAATACTCTCTTACCTATATATCTGCGGCATCTGACACCATGGTATATATCCTTTTGTTTCTTGTCAAAACCCCCCAAAATATAGAATTTCCCAGTAGAAGTCCTGCTTCTCTTTTTCCTCCTGTCCTCATTCATCCCTCTTTCCTTCTAGCTCTCCACTCTTTCCTTGCAGATCTTATTCATAAGATTTTTAGTATTTCTCCTACACCAATGGTTTTTAAATATACACATTCAGCGGGGATCTCTCTGGAGTTCTAGCTTGCACTCCCTCCCAACTTTTTCCTGAGGGCAGCTCATAATCAAATTGTCAAAACCAAAATCAACATTGTCTTCTCGAATCCTGCCACCCATTCACATTACACTCCTTTAAGGGCATCCCCAACATCAGCCTATGAAATTCAGTCTTCATGGGGCAGGATATTAAGAAGCTAGGAAAATTCCTTGGCAGGTGGAATGGGGAAACTGAGGCAGAGAGTTGCACACACTGGCTGAGCAATTTATATCCAGATACAGAAGGGCACCAGGGCAGAAAACCTGGGTACCTAGCAACAGGCAAAACTGGCAAATCCTCCCCCCGGAATATCACTGGCCATATATTTTAGACCCCTGACCTTTCAGATCACTGACCATGGTGTTTAGACCCCCTGGCCTTTCCTCCCTAGATAGAACATCTAGGCCTCAGTTGTATTTCAGCTTCAAGCCCAGAAAAGCAACAAAACCAGGTGGGCAACTCCAGGACCAACTGCAAGGACCAATGACACCCCTGTCCTGGTTCCCATCAATCAGTAGAGACCATGACTCTGAAAGGACACACCTGGAAAAGCTGATGAATATTCTATTGACATCTCCCCTAAAATCTAGCCTTTAAAACCCTCAAAACAAAGGTCCCAGCAGGCGCTCTTTCTCCTGGGATCACAACTGAGCCTTTCTCTTCCCCTTCCTCTTCCCCACCCTGGCACGCATCTCCTAAACTTAAGTCTCCCGTGAGACTTGCAACCAGGGTAGCAGTGGGCAGCAGCATCTCATGGAAGACTAACCCCCTGAACCTGTCTGTCCCCAAGGCCCCCTTTTCTCTGACTTCTCAGTGAGCTAAAACAGCCTCATCATGGCTCTTCTCTTTCCTATCACATTTCTAAGAGCCAAAGCAGCCCTGCCTAGGCTCTCTCCTATTGCTTCTTCTAGCTTAGGTCCTTTCTTGTTTCACTGTCTCCCGGTGTAGTAAACATACTCTCAAAATCACCTTGACTTGTGCTGTGAAATTGCTCCTGCACAAAACCGAGAACACAGACACTACAGGGTGGCCCCAGGCAGACCCACTCCGGGCCCGGTCTACCTTTCCCCCCATAGTCAATGTGTCACCAAGTCCAGTGCATTAGATAATGATAGCATTGAAGGGGAAAAATGTCAGAGACATCGAATCCTTCCCTTTCCACCTGTGGGAAACCTCACCTTTCACCTGAGGAAAATTAAGCCCAGAGAAGTCTATTGCCTAAATCACTCAGATCATTAGTTGTAGCTTCTTCTGCCACACCCTAAAGAAAGGTTTGATAGGCAAGAATATCACCCAGGAAGGTAGCTCCAGGCAGAACACCAAAGCAAGTACCATGATAGTCTGGGGGAATGTCAGGGCATGGACAGCTAGTACCGAGACTGGTTATTCTAGAAATGAAAATAATCTGATAGGAAAATAAGGGTGAGCACTGCCAAAAGCTTGGCTAGATTGAGTGTCATGATGAATGAAGCACCTCTGATAAGATGGCTTCCCACTCACTGGTTTTCTGTTTCAGGCAGTTGGGTGAGAATCTGTGGCAAGTGACTATACACAATTCTTTTGATATCATTCACCAAGGAAAATGCTGAAAATCACTTGGAAGTGAGGCAGGAGAGTAAGAAGCCAGGAAAGTTCCTGGGCAGGTAGAATGGGAAAACTGAGACAAGAAAATTACACAAGAACACACAGTTTGAGCAATTTACAGCTAACTGGTAAATCACAAGAACTTATCTCCGCTAACCAAGGACACTCGAGAGCAAGTGGTTTATACCTCTCATCCCTAACCAGAGAGTATATAGCTTAAATCTCCCTGGCCTGGGAAATAGAGAACAGAGATCCTATTAGTGTCTTGTGCCAGCTAAACCCAAGGACAGAATAAGTCAGGGGAACAAATTAACAAAACCCCATTAAAAGCCAGACAGACCCAAGATAAAAATAAAACAGTATAGCAGAACAAAGAATATTCCCAAACCTCCCTATGCACTCATTTTCACACATCAGCATATTAAAAATATACCTGGAAAGCTGATGAATATTCTGTTGAAACCCTCCCCTAAGATTCTCACCTGCAGAAAAAAGATAAAAAGCTCTCAGGACAGAGACTCAGGGTGGGCTTGCTCTGGCGCATGCCCAGGCCTCTTGCCAGGCACGAACCGTTTACTTCCTACTAAACTCTAAGGGTCCCCATGAGACTTGCAGCCAGGGGAGCAGAGGGCAGTGGCAACTCAACCATGGCTGACCCCCAATCTTGTCTCCAAGGCCCCCTTTCTCTCTGACTTCACAGTGAGCTAACAGCAGCCCCTCCTTGGCTCACTCCCTCCTATAGCTTTTCTAGGGAGCCAAAGCCTAGGTTCTCTCCTGTTACTACTTCTGCACTAAGTCCTTCCTTTGTTTCACTGTTCCCAGCCTTAATACAGGTACTCTCAAAATCCCCTGGACTCACGGTGCGAAATCTTTCCTACACGAAGTCAAGAACTCACACTCTCCAGGCCGGCCCCTGCCCTGGTAGCAGAGGTACAAGCATCTTATTTCCCCCAAGAGACTCCAGCTATTTGTGCACAGGCAGTGAAGTCCTCCTCTGGCCTCATTCACCAGCACATGCACTCAGTAAGTACTCAAATACCTGTGTATGCCAGATAGTATGTTCGGTGCTGAGCATGACCATGAACACGCCAAAGTCCTGGCCTCAAGGAGCTTGAAACCCACCAAACAGGCTCATCAGATATGGCATTGTACGTGAGGGCCTAAGCGCAGGGAACCCAGGGACCAGAGAAGAGGCACCTCCCCCATCAAGAGTGTTAGGGAAGGCTTTTCTCAGGAATTAAATTGCCATCACAGTGAGATCTCACAGAGAACTCAAAGGTAGCCGACACATGTAAAGAAGGGAGGAACCTTGCAGGCAAAGAGAAGCATGCCATGGACCAAGGTAGGACAGAAATAGCCGGCTCGGCCCCTCTTGATAGGCTAAGAATATCTATCACACAGAATTAGCCTTGAGATCAGCCGCTTCCAATTACGTTCTAGGGTGGCAAGAAAGGGGGGCAGGAGAAAGTAAGAACGAGGACTTGAACTGATCCTAGTCATAAAGATTAAAAATAAGCAAAGAACATCCTCCTTAGCTGATAAGTTACCAGTCGTATGCTAGTTTACAAAAATAGCTCCATTATTTAAAAGTTCTTGTTAATGTTTCTCATGGAATTATTTGTTATGAAAATCTCCAGTTTCCATATAGCACTGTCAGTACTTCGAGTTCCAGTGAAAGGAGAAAAGAAGCATGCTGTGAGAACTGCAAATATTATTTCCTAAGAGCACAGACATCTCCCAGCTATATTTATAATCATTTTGAAAGGTCTATTTGCCATGACATTGAAAATCTAAATTGTCCAAAGAAAATTTAAGTCAACAAAGAAAAAGCATTTCCAGACAGCTTTGTTTTATCTTTGGCTTTGGAGGAAAACTAAAGAAATAAAGTCCCTCCCTCCCACCCACCCACCTCCACACTCACCACCACTGGCAGCAATTTAAAGTACAAACAAGACCCTGACTCTACTGTGCATATTTAAGAATTTAGAAATTCAGGCCCTTAAGAGTATTATATGTGCCCCCTTTTTGACCAAAATGATATAGATTTAAAAGGTCATGTTATTTGGTAATAAATGGAACTAATGGTAGTTCCATTTTCTAGGCCAAAATGGAACTTTAAGATATGCAATTCCAGAAATCAGAATTCACCAGAAAAATGTAGTCAACCTACTTTTTCAACATCTTACGGTCCACTTCAAATTGCAACTGATTTAACAAATGTATGATAATGTTCAACATCTTTACAACATACACACTTGAGTTAATAGAAATTCAATCCCTCACATAGCTTCCTGATCATCCCAAGCTTGTGAAAATGGTATTGGGAATAAAATGCAGGCTTTTCTCTACTTCTCTTTGAAAGAGCTGGAAAGAATGATAGGGAACCCAAGATGGAAAATGCTTGGGTTTTGAATCGAGTAACATGGATAACATTCAATCTGCAAAGATTTACTGCACTCCGAGTACAAGCAGGCCTGGTGAGAAGAATACTAGTTAGTGAGAAAATGATTACTAGAAGCTAAACCTGGCCAAATAAAGCAAAGGTGGGGATGGACAGCAGAGAACAGAGCTGGAAATTAGCTAGGAATTGAATGAAAATCATTAGATGTTTACTAAGACCCCACTGAGTATGAAATTGCCCGCAGGGAACCAGCCTGAGCATTGCTGGGGTGCCCTGATTAGGCCTCCAGAATCCTGTGTTGGCTTTTTTAGTTGGCTGGTTTACCCGCAGGTGGGCTGAGTGTGTAGGGGTCCATCTGGCAGTTTTAGTCAGCAACATTGATGTCTATACACGTATTGACAGGAGCTTCTGAGGGGTATGGAAGATACTTACACCGGAGATAAAAGCCAGCCCACTAGGAAGTATGTCAATATCTTCAGAGCCATTTTCTGCAAAAGAAGCACAGGATTGCAAAAATGCATGTTTGAAGACTTAAGAGATAAATCTCACAGTCAAAAGTTTGAATTTCTTTTGGAAACTTCATTGACTCTTTGCACCTACTTACTTGGGAAACTGTATTAACTTTCAAGAATCCCAGAGGCATGCTACTCCACAATAAAACCTGAGTCAGATTCCAATATGATTTTTTTTTTTTTGGAATTCCATCTCAAGAGGAAAAAAGCAAATAACCATAAAATAAAGTGATATCCTCAATTTATTCTTTAAATAATTACTTCTGTCGTCTGTCCTGTGAGGTTCCGCTTTATTCCCCTGATCTATGGATGAAGTGGTGACATCGGGAAAGTCATCATTGTGAAGGTCCCTTAAAGGCCTCTCTGCCAAGCATTTCTCTTTTTCCAACTTGCTGAGGCTTAGAAAGTCTATTGCTATGTAATCATACTGGGAAATTGTTGAGTAATTGCTCTCTTTTACAAAGGCAATTGTCTGAAGACAGACTACTAAATATAAATGCATTCGAAAGAGTTTGGTCAGATCTCTTTTCATTGAGAGTTGGTCTTGAGCATTTTTCTTTGGAAAGAAGCATATAATAAGTAAGTCCTGACTGACATCAAGATGGAAAAGGGGTTTGCATGGCTCCTAGTAGATAAATGAATGCTTTGACAAACAGAATGTGGTAGGAAGTCACAGCCATAGCTTTTGCTGCTTCTCTCTCTCTCTCTCTTTCTCTCTTTCTCTCTCTCTCTCTCCCTCTCTCTCTCTCTCTCTCTCTCTCTCTCTCTCTCTCTCTC
>PVJI01017827.1:0-22443 GCA_004026765.1 Micronycteris hirsuta | reverse complement strand
TACTACCAATCATGTCACATCTTGGAGAGAAGGTTGTGACAGCCCACTAAAAAAAACAAATGGAACCTACTGTGGGGTAGAAATATATCTTGGACACATAGGAAACTGCAGGAGAGGGAAAGGGATGGAGGGGAAGATGGGAAGTCACCAAAAACACAATGGTTGTTCCTTCATCCTCCTGCTCAGAACAAGTCCTAATAAAGCCATTTAGATTTCAAGTGTAGCTTTGAGGAGATGCCAAGGGCAGCCAAATAGTTGCCTAGTTAAAACAACCATTGCCTCTAAAGCCTTGGGAAAAAGATGAACTTAATACAAAAAGATCTATGAGATATGCTTTCTGGATTTCTTTTTTTACTTTTCATCCTTTCTACCCAGAAAGCATATTAGGAAAGAAAAAGGAAAAGACAGTTTCTTCCACCAATAAAATAACCCCCAACATTCTAGGTTATGAAGAAAACACAAATCAGAACCCCGCCTCCCTACCCCGTTACTGCCTACCACACACTCTGCCTAAAATCCTTCAGGGGTTTTCCACTGCTTCACAAAGCCATTTGCTCATCAAATAATTGGGTCTCGTGAGTATTGTCTCATTAGGGATCTTTTCTTAAATATCCAGCCTGCTTTGTTTTGGTCAGCTAGTTAATAGTTCACCTGTTTGCAGCTCAGACTTTGCTTTCTGCCACCACCGTAGTTCCCAAATCCTCTGTAATAAAAACGTGTTGGCAGTAGATACGGGAGGCGGTGCTACACCGCAGAGCACAGCGCACAGAAGACCATCCTGGCTCGTAATCTAGGCCTGCTGCGCGCTGGTTCTGGGCCGCTGGCAAGCGGCTTTGTTCCTCTGTGTGTCAGTTTCCTGATCTGCAAGGACAGGCAGCAGCGCCCACCTCACAGGTCAGTTACGAGGATGATGTACATGTTGGCAAAGGTCTCAGCAGAGGGCTCATAGACACCAGGCAGTATTATTATTTTTAAATATGTATCAACATTGTCCTCTTGACAAATGACCCATGATCATTCTAAGTTGTTCAGTTCTCCAAAATAAAATGTAAATCCGCGGTCAGACACAAGAAGTCACACAACATTCATTTCTTCTACTCCCACCCTGCTGCCTTTAAATCATTCTCTTCAAAATATTTGGATAATCAGTACATTGATTTATGTGTTGCAATATTAGCTGTAGTTTTAGCTTCTCAAATATGTTTGAATTACATAATCTGAGAGTATGGCTAGATACTAGCAGTGATCGAGTCCAGCGATTTTCAACTTTTTCCATCTCACGGCACACATAAACTAATTACTAAAGTTCTGCAGCACACCAAAAAGTATATTTTTTATTGATCTGACAAAAAATAGGTATAACTTTTATTTATTCACCCCAGATGGCTATTGGTGTGTTGGCTATTGTCATATTTTTTTTATTTGACAATCTAAGGTAAAAGAGATCAGTGCCCCTGACTAAATAGTCAGGTACTGCATGTTTAAAAAACTCTTGAGGCATATCGGCCGAAGATCACTGATTTAGACAGTTCTGCCATTTCCAGATCCTGCATGGGCACATGACTTTTGCTCAGGCTGGGACCCACAGCACAAAGAATCTAGCCTCCCTAAAGGTGCTTGGTAGCCATTCCTTCCCAGGTCTTATTTCTTCCCCAGGAGACTGTCAGGCAGTGGGGCAGGGTCCCTGTTATTAAAAAACCCACATATTCTTATCCCTTCTCCATCAGAATCCCTTGCAGGAGCTCAGGCTTTAGAAAACAAATGTCAGGAAGGAGTTTGTCTTCAATTCTTTCTGCTTTCTAGCTGGCAGCACAAACCTCCTCTAAGACCAGGGAGCACAAGGGCCAGGCCATTTTTTTTTAAGAAATTGGGGGGGGGAGAGAGAGAGACAGAGAGAAGAGACCCAATTTTAAAAAGGTTCTTATTCTTTCCGATTTCATATATCTATATTACAAACTCCTACCACAATGGACTACGCTGTCATCCTGTCACATGCTGATAAATAAGCCACAGTCATTCACCCTGGGGAGGCTGCAATCTGATACTGAGAGAAAACACCGCTAGCTATAAAATAAAGCAGTGGTAGGTGTCATAAGTGAACCAGACTTTCAGAGTGCTGTGAGAATTCAGAGGTGGGAGGGAAATTTGCAGCCGACTTCAGCAAGCAGAGATGCAATCAGTGGAGGGAATTTGATAAACAAAGGTGAGAGAGTGAAAAGAACTCATTCCCAGAACAGTGAACAGAATCTAACTAAACTTGTTTTCTGGGATTGCCAGGGAAAACAGGCAGCTTGGAGCCAAAATCAGCAGTCACTGGCAGGTTGGGCCCGCCCTGTGTGCGGTGCTAGGAGGCTGCTGCGAACAGATCCACGTGGGACAATGAGGGACAAGGGGAAACAATGGCTCAATTGTGAACCAAGCCTCTTTGAGAATGGACCTATCATGCCTAAGGGAAGTCTAGAAGAAGAGCTGGTTGTGGGTGGGTAGAAAATGCCAGAAATACAAAGTAGAATAAAGTGGATTTTAGACTGGAAAAGAAGGCCTGCTGTTCGCGAGGTTAGGGGTCTGGCTATGGATTTTCAGTTAATCTCTTTGGAGACATCTCAGTGGGCTGCGAGGTCCTGGAGGTGAGGGAGAAGTCATATTCCTCATGGTACTTGCAGACACATTTTGAATGAGGTGGTACTTGAAGCCAGAAATATCATTGAGAGGGAAGAAGAAAAAAAAAAAAAGAAGACAGGCAGGAGAAGACGGCAGAGAAGAGGAGAGAAATGTCCCAGAAGGGACAGGAGGAGAGTGTGGTGAGGGGCAGGACAAAGACTAGTCAATGACGTTGTTCAGACGATAGAGGGACCTCAGTAAGAAAGAGACCTGAGAAAAAGCTGCTGGTTTTGACACCGAAGAGAACCCTTGAAAACGGGGCTGAGGCAGCAGGGTTTTAAGGAGTGGCAGAGGATTAAATCAGTGGGCAGCCTCACTCAGGTGGATGGTGATCAAGAAGCTGCTGGCCCCTCTCGGCACTGTCTGTCACATACGTACCAATTCCCTCAATGTGGTGGCAGTTACTGGGCTCTACTGGTTCCACTTCCCGAAATGCATTAGTTCTTTGTCTGCGGAAGACAACAGGACTGGAAGTGAGTGCACGGCTTTCAAAATCAATGTCTAAAGATAGTCTTTCATTACTTTCATACTCATGAACTCTCTTTCATCATTTATGGACAATAGAACAAGTTACACAGCTCCTTTTGTTTACATTTATTCACATAATGTGGAGATTATGTGGGTAATGTGCCTTTATCAGCTCACCTCACCCAGTTATTATTGAAAGACTAAAATGCAATTATACATGGACAACACTTTGCTGCCCAAATAGAAGATAATATTTAATAGCAGGAGTAACTAACTGCACAGTATTATTAATTTAAAAGTACAAGATATGTTACCTAATTTGATAAAGTATTGCCTGCTATAAATCTGCACTTTGGCAACCCTTAATCCACTATGTCCTTGCCTTTGACTCACCCCTCTCCCCAAACTGCTTTCCCCAAGTTCAAATTCCCCAAACAATTAAACCCTGTGGCCTTTGCTTTAACTTTATTATTTAAAAATTTCTATGCTGACTTACTTTGCAATTCATTAAACTAACTACAATCTAAACAATTGGCCACATTATTTTGCAATATAGTCCTCTCATTTCCACAGTGAAACATTCTTTTAAATGCCAGGGATATGTTTACATGTTTATTAAGTAGCATTCGGGATGGCTCTACATGTAGACTTCTCTTACTGTCAGTGTTAAAAAATATGCCTTAGATCTACTTTATAATAATTATTTTTTTATGATTCTCTCTCCTGGGTACACTAGGAGCAAAGGTTGCAATAAACATACTCAAGCTGAACTAGAAAGTATTACCAAAGGCATCGGTCTCTTCAAGAGATTCCAGCTTCTACTTAGAGAAATAAGTAAACGCACCCCAACGACAACGGAAGGCAAGCAGAGGTTTTAGATCCACTCAGAAACGTGTGGCATCACCTAACATTTCCTTTTCCTAGCGAGTATCGACTCTTCTGAGATATTTCTGGCTATCGCCACTAGGTCTTCCACTTCAGAAGGTCATATACCTACAGCAGGCAGTTACCACCTGTGAGTTTAGGCTCATTTCCCTCCCGTCTGAATAGCTCTTAAGCTGGCATGAGTTCTGCAACTAGGACTCCTCAGTGTTTAACTGGCCCTGGGGTAATGTCTGAGTCAGCCACAAACATCTGGGGTACACTCTCCCCCAAACCCAGTGCTTCCAACCGAGGTTTTGCAGGAGCAGAACGCTGAGAGCGATCTGGAAGGGGGGCTTGGGCGGGGGACATTCAGAAAGCGAATGGGGGCATTTCTGCCATACAATCTTAGGAAAGGCAAAGAATTCGCTCACTTTCCACATCAGTTTGCTGGGTGGAATTGAGGAGTGAGTTTCAAAACTGCTCACTCCTCCTGCTGGCTAGGAAGGCAGCACTGGGAAGCCCTTGACCTTACTTCAAAAATGAAAGAGGGCCGAGGACGCCCCATCAAGATGCCAACTCACCTAAGCGTCACAAACCTCTCCCCGATCAGGGCCAGGCCGGCCCCGAGCAGGGTCAGCACCACCAGCTTTCCCATGGTTCTGGGTGCCGGGTGGGGTCAAGCCGGAGCAGAGTCATCTCGGAGGGCGGGGCGACCGGACTCCCAGACCCGCCCCTGGATTGCTGCCAGACCCGCCTTCCCCGCACCTGCTGCTGGGTGAGCTGCAGGACTTTGAGCCCGGGTTAGGTGTCTCCCGGGGTTCTAGGCTATCTTTCTGTGGGGGTGGGGAATCTAAGGCTGCCTTTCCGCAGGAGGTTCAAGGCCAACTTTCTGCGTGTGGTTCAAAGCAAAACCTTGACTCAGGGGATTCCTTTTTTTTTTTTTTTTTTTTTTCTTCAAGGCTTACAATACAGGGACCGAGTCCGGAGCTGCAGGTAAAATCCCGGTGTTAGCCCTCTTGGCAGCTTTATGAAGAGCACACCCAATGCTGTGTAGGGGGAGTTTGCTGCTAAAAGCTGCAGAATTCACCTCAACTCCCCAAATGAACTGAAGGGACCTCAGGGAGCACGAGGTCAGAGCCCCGACTTCAGGTTTCCGGAAGGCAAGATGTGAGTTGAGCCAGAGAATTACTCCTGAGACAGTGGAAGGACTAATAAACGAAGATAATCAACGCGAAGAGACTTTGAACTCACCCTTCTCCTAGATTCCGAGCACAGGACCTCACCTCCTGGCCTTCACCTCGGTCTTCACAACGCTTAATATGGTGGGTGCCCAGGCCAGTTTGTTGGCTGGGTGGATTTGTGAATCTCAGTATCTCCCTCAGTTGTTGATGGGATAAAGAAAAATCAGGAAAAGCGAAGAAAAAAAATAGCATACGTAACAGAGCAAAGATGAGCAAAGTGGGGGGAAGGGAAAATAGTTTTTGTGGGGTGGTTAGATTTTGAAAAGCCTCCCTTACCCTTTTTTCTTCTGGTTCTTCAGTTCCTTCCCCACAAGGAATGCACACCCATCTCTCCTAAGGAAAACTGGCCTGGAGGGACAGGGGCTGAGGATGGGGAAGACAAGAATTTGAGCAAAGCAAAGTAGCATCTTCTAGGATGATCTGTTTTTATTTACCAACAGAAAGAAATAGTAGCCCAGAGGAAGAGAGCTTGCCCCAAGCTCAACCCCCAAAAGGTTCTATTGATTTTGACTGAGTACATATGTGTTGAGAGAAGAAGATTTATCAGACCTGGAGATATTAAGAAAAGAAAAGGTGCCCCTGATCTATGGGATACATAATTATAATATGAACACATAATTATGCTGTGAATGGCAAAGCCTACCACTCATGCAGCACCTACTCTGTGCCTACCATCGTGCTTAGAACCATAAATATGTGTTCATGTCCATTCAATGTATATTGTTCTCTAGAATGGTATGTGGGGGGGCCATAGGAGGCTGGGAGAGAAGGGGAGGAATATTTCTTGTTGTTCGACACATAGAAATGTTTGACGATCGCTTACAACTACTTGCACAGCATTAAAGATATAGTGCAAACATGTACCCATACCTTCAGGGAGTTTACATTCTGGTGGGGAAATATATTTTGGAGAAGGGAGGGAGGGACGAAGAGAGGGAGAAAGGAAAAGGAGGAGTGAAGGAGGGGGGGAAGGGGGAAGGGAAAAAAGACAAAGTAAACAAGCAAATTGTTTTGTATTCTTTTATGAAATGGTCAATCAAGTGTGGCCACAAGAAGAGACAGAGAAGCTCAGAAAAACAACAACACTCTATTACAGTCACAAGTCCTAGCGACAGGAGGCATGCAGCCATGCAGGGCCACATGGGAAAGACACCAGAGTGGGCAGGAGGCAGAAGACAGGAGGGGATGGTTTAGGCTCCTGCTCTTATTGGGGTTTCTTCAGGAACCAGCTGAACAGTTTAGGACTGGCTACTACAAACAATGTCACCAGACTTGGGCTGGAGGATGGTCCCTAGTTGCCGGGCGCCTGGCCTCAGGATGACTATACAGAGGAACGTTGTCTCCTGGGATATATGGGCTCAACAGATGACTTATGGCTCTGAATGGTTAGTTTGCCTACCAAAGACATACTCCTGCTGAGCCCTGCTCTCTCTAAGAATTAGAAAGGCCTCCCTTAAGAGGTGACATTAAACTGAGACCCTAAGTACAAGAAGAAACTGTGTTTGTAAAGAGCTGAGAAGCATTCCAGATGAAGGAAAGGGTGACATGTGCCCGGCTCAAGCAGTTGCAGGAGGAGAAGGGTGCCAGGTGAAGCAGGAGCGGGAACAGATCCTGGCAGGGCTTCGCAAAGAGACTGGACAACTCAGAAAGGCATTAAGCGGGAGATAATATGACCCAAGGACTTTGCTACTAAGTGGGAAATGGATCGTAAAGGGAAAGTACTGGCACAGAAGGGCCCACTTGGAAAACATTTGGGTATGAAGTCACAGAGGCCTCAACCACAGAGCTGGCAGTGGAGGTAGGAGAAGAGATTGGGGCCATCAGTTGGAGATAGAATCAGGTTGAGTTTCTGACAGTTAAGAACAAAGCTAAAAATCAAGGATGGCTGCAAGGTTGTAGCTGGGGATATTAATTTTGAAGTTCAAACAGTCCCTGACTAACAAGAGTTTAACTCACGATTGTTTGACTTGAAGGTGGTGTGAAAGTGTAACCATGCAAACTGGGGCTCGGCCACTTGGCGCCTTGAATCTACGTGACCCAACAATATGTGTTGAAGGAAACAGCTTTTTATAAACAGGGTTCCAACCTTGGGGGTGCTGAGAGCACTTCCACTCTGAGTTCTTCTCTTCCATGAGACCCAGAACTTCTCTTGCTCCCCAAAAGTTCACAAGCCAAAAACCATGCCCAGAAGCTCCCCATTTCCTTATTTGTCCATCAGCCAGTCATGCAAATGGATCTCCATCCTCTCTGGAACGTGCATTTGTGAGTATCAGAGTCACCGTCCTCTCGTCCCTGTGTGGAACCCTGCCTCCAGGAGTGGGCTCCCATCTTTTGTGGGGTCCAAGCCCCTGGTGGGCCCCGCATCTCCTGGTCCCATGAGCACTCCTATCTGTGTGGGGAGCAGAGCCAGAGGCCTAGAGTGTCCAAATGCCAAAAGCCCAGAGGAAGAGAGTTTGCACCAAGCTCTAAAGTCCTGTATCAAGAGCCTCCACACCAAAAGAGTGACTTCTCCTTACGTCCTTCAGAAAAGCGGAAGTCTGTAGCTCAGCATTCCGGGTCGCAGTTCAGCTCCAAGCACCACTCATGTGTCTGTGTGCTTGGCCAGGCAGGTTCCCACAGCTCTGGGCCAGCTCTGCTGCCATCTTCTCCTGACAGACTTCCAGGCAGACTTCCCAAACTCATGGCAGACTTTCCTATTACTCAGCCCTACTGAATGCTTTAATTTGAATGGTAGGGTTCAGGCATTCAATTTGAATGCTCAGCTCAGAACTTTCTACGTGATCTTACATCCAGCTCTTCCTATTGTATGTTAGTTTCCACCGTTTTTGTCAGCTCCCAGTGTCTTTTACCCTCTTTCGGCTGCCATCTTTTGTTAGGGCGACAGTTCCCGGGGACTCACGGGCATCCAGTGTGGGCATCCAACCCCACAGCTCACGAGGCTGTTGTATGAGCTTCCTCCACACCTACGTCATGAGTCACTCTGCCAGTGCACAGTCTCACGGTCACGTACACAATTTGCAGCTTCTTCAGATTTTCCCTTCCGGAAGGCACAGGCTGCTAAACTGCCTTTGTTACATAATGGGCCTCAAACTCTGCACTTTCTGCTCTGTGGGCATCCCCCCACCCTACTCCAGGATTTGGGAGGATGGTGGGGTTCCCCTGCCCTCAGTAGACCCATGTTCTGTACCCCATTGCAATAGCAATACACGTGCACTACAAACTGTACTTTGAATTGTGAATTTTGACCTTTTCCCAGGCTAGTGACATTCAGTACAATACTCTCTCACTGTGCTGGGCAGGGGCAGCCGTGCAATCACAAGGGTAAACAGCTGGCACTCTGCCATGTCCTGTGTTGCTGGGGTGTTTCAGGTACTGTGTTCTGTGCACACTTAAGGTTGGCTAGGCTAAGCTATGATGTTCAGGAGGTTAGCTGTATTAAATGCTTTTTTATGATATCTCCAGCTCAGTATCAAAAGGTGCAGTAAAACAAAAGCCTCTATACTTGCAAATTGATCATCAGTGATACAGGTAAGTACAGGTAGTCGTTGAACTAGTTTTCCATTTTTCTCTAGGTTTAAACTTTTCAAAAGTTGGGGGGGGTTTCTTCAAATTATTTTCTAATCATGTTTGTTTAGTTTCTTCTAGTCACTCTACCTCTCAATCTGTTTTTCTTATTTGTTGACTGTCTCTTTAGAATATAGGCATTGTGCTTGGTTCACTGTTGTATCCTACGGTGAACCAGGGGCGGCTCTCAGGGGTGGCTACAGAGAAGCCACATAATGTATTACAAAAATTTAAAGTGAATTGGAAGTTATTCTTTTTTGCAGTTACAAAAATTAGAATGGGCTCTTTTCTCTTCTCCTCATAGAATAAAAACCTTGAAAACCAGGCACAGGAAGCCAAGAGAGAGCTCCTGGGATTCTCTCTAGCCTCCTCCTTCTCTCACACCTGGGAATCCTTTCATGCAAAGCTGAATGAGTCATGAAAACTAAGAGCAGCCAAGGAAAGGTGAGCGGATGTGGGTGGTGTGGTGGTGGGTGCTGTTAGCTCTTCATCACTTTGCTAAGTAGATATTCCTCAGCCTAGGCAGGTTGTGACTCTGGGAAAAGATTCAAACTGAACAAATCAAACTCTAGAGGAAGGATAAGCCTTAGATTAGTTATCATTAACCAATTAAATAATCGATACACAAAATGAGATAAAAATACAATTATAGCTGATATGTTATTTTCCTTGATCCCTATATCAGGTATTTGTGTTCACATTTAGCTGTTGTTAAAGAATGGAAATTTTGTAAAAAAACAAAACAATATTTATTGTCACTGAACAAGATCTCAGATGAAAAGGAACTGACATGCACACACACACGGGACCTATATCCACCTAGTGGTGGTGTACCGCAACTGCAATTTCAGTCCTTTTGAAAGACTTGACCTCTTAATAATCAACCAAATTGTTAAACTCAATATATGACCAGAGTAAGAGCACCATAAATAAATACACACTATATTTATGATTAGATAAAATAGAATCCTTCATGACCCAGAGGCCAGAGTTTATTTTTAAAATTCTTTCTGTATTGCTAGGTCAAATGATACATGTGCTTATTATATTTACTTTTGTCCAAAAAAATTCTAACAAATACAATAAAAAAACAAGTTCATTTTATGCCTATCGTATTCTGGTACTTTTAATGAATGTAGCTTTTTAGATAGTCATTGTTTAATCTAAAATTAAAATATATGCTTCTTGGTTTCGGATCCCTAGTGAACCATATTTAATCTTGCGTTATTTGTCTGTGACTTAGCATTTTTTGTATGGATAATGGAAACAGCAAAAACCAATATTTTAGCATACAATAGTGCTAATATACATTGGCAATAGGCCACTTAAAAATGTAAAAACAACACAGGCCAAATGGACAGAGGCCAAGTTTAAGAATACTTACTTCTGCAAGTTACACTGAAAAGCCATTAAATGATTTGTCTAAAAGCAGAAATCAACTAATATATGAAGAAAAAGAGAGAAACTATACATCAGAAAAGACATTGAATAACAAGGTCCTCGTTAGCCCCGTGTCAGTAGCTTTCCGTGTGGACGCCGGCATCGGAAATGGAGAACCAACCCTTACCGGGTGTGACACTGAGCATCTGTGACATGTTAACTCTGGTATGTAACACCAATATCTACTCCCTTAGGGCTGTAATTAGGATTAAATGAGATAATGAACGGACCATTTTTAACGCATTACCTGGCGCATGGTAAGTAACTGACAAATATTTTGATAAGGATGCTGAAGATAGGGAAAAGTATGAGAAATGAAAGGAACTGTTTTTTGGTTACTGTGGAAAACAGTCTTTCTCCAGGGCTTAAGATGGTTTTACAGGTGGTATAGAGAATAGAAAGAACTCTCCCTTACGAGGCGGGGACCCTTGGCCTCGACCCTAGCACAGCCTGGACTAACCATGTGGCCCTGGATAGCTGACTTTGATCTCTCTTGATGAAGTTCACGGTTGCATTCAGTGGGGAGGTGGCTTGACCCCCCGCTCCAACCTTTGAGCTCTCCTTTGTAGGCAAGGTAGGCTCGCACCAGGAGAAGAGCTGATGGAAACCTCCACACTAATCGAGAATTCGAGTTACCATATTTAGTTGATTGGTTTATTTTATTCAAATAAAGAGCTCATTTACATTCAGCTTTCAATGAGAAAAGACAGAAATTAACATTAGGAGGCCTGCCTGTCCCAAGGAAACCCCACGAGGAGGCAGCCACTTTCCCAACCCCCTGAGGACCTGCCCTGAGAATGAAGCACAGACAAAACGTGGATTTCAGTTCGTCTTTAATAGAACTCCAACTCTTTAGTAGTAAACAAAGATGTAAGTATAAAATATCCAAACATGTTATCTCTCAGTAGTTCCGAACAGTCACAGTGGTCAGGCTGCTGGGATGAAGGTCACTCACATTTTAAGGAAATAGATCTACCCTGTTTCAGTGGGATTCACCTCTGGCAATTGGAAGGAAGAGGTAAGGCTTATTTTGAGCAAAGTGTATTCACTTTACCAAAAGCAGCTCTTCTCTCTCAACTTGGCATTTAAAAAAACTGTTCATTTAAAAAAACTGTCTCCTTTCATGTTAAAAGTGCTACAAGAACGGAAGGGCCTTCCCTTGCTGAAATAAAATTAACCATACAAGTCATACATTCCTGGCTCGAGTTGGCTGGTTAAATTCCCTCAGAATTAGCAATTCATAGAAAATTAATTGTTAAGAGAAGTTAGCACAGTCACATACCAACAGTACAATTTAGAGTTCACAATACAGGGCCCTGTGGTACAAAGTGCCTATCAGCAGCTTCCTGTCATATGCCGAGGCCACAGAACTCCCCTGGAGGACAGATCCGTTGTTGGCATAAACTGTCGTCACCGTAGGCTTCTCTGATAGAATATTCTGGATGCGGAGAACCTATACAGGAGAGACAAAGGATTACTACTATAGAACCGCCATATGCCAGTCAATCCATCACCCATAATCCGCCTTTCAAAAGGAAACAATGATTAAGAGGGCATGTTGTTGAAAAATAGCAGCTACTAATTGTTTTAAATGTTTAATTGAAGTACTTTCTTAACAGCTACTTATTTCATGCCAACACACAGGATTTAGTATTATTATAGTAATTGAGCATTAACAGGAATACTTCCACACTAATGTGCCTACTTTCACACCACTTTAAAGCTAGAACAAAAGTCACGACATGTGGTGAGTTGACAATAAGCCAGGTATTTAAAAATTTGCCAGTATGCCACATACAGAGCCCACATGTCTTTATAAAAATGCCTTTTCACTAGCTGCCACCATAATTTAATACATCAAAAGATTACCCTTCTAAAAGTATTTAAGCAATGTGAAATTCTGCCAATTACTGGCTTAAAGAAATTGCAAAACTACTACATTAGTTTACAGTAATATTGGTCTAAAAAGACTAATTAAACAAACCATCCCCATGGCAGTGTACTACATCATTAGTTCAAAAAGACTTGAATAATTCAGGATGAAAACTAAAAATATAAAAACCTCTGATGAAGGAGGATTTTCCGGGTCATAAATGAAGAGTTTCTGGCCATTAGGATGACAGCCCACCAAGATGTCCCCCGAGGAAGGATCAATAGATAAATTATCCACCAGTGTGTCCAACTTGAGTACCTTCCAAATGAAAAAATGTCAATACCTAAATGACTTGAGAAACTTGATAAAATAATTTAGGACTAATCTTTCCTGCCTCTATGCACGTGAGGAAATGACATCTCCCTGCTTCCACCCCTTTACATCAATATTGCTTAGAATAAATTGAATAAAGCAATTTAGAGTCACTCTTCATCTTCCCTGAAATTAAGAAGGTTAGGGTGATGATCCATCTCTCTAACACGTGAATTCCTTTTCCCTCAAAAGATGCACAATGATCAGTTAGTCAAGGAACTCATTCCAAGCAAAATAGGAAATTCTTAATCAATCTAAAATATGTATTGTCAAGCAGGAAAAAAATAATAATGGTGTGGAACCCAATTTCTACCTTCATTTATTATTGAAAGAACTGACAATGTGCGTAAATCTTCATTTCAGAATTTATCTATTAGTCTTTTCAATTGTGAATATTCTCAGTGGAATTCCTCAGGTGCCATCGCTACTTTGTGTAATGGGCTCTAAATCCAATGCAAACATCACTCCCAACGCACTGCTGCACGTCATCGCGCCCGGTCTCCATGACTGCTGGGACAGGAGACTCAGCAGTTATAAGGTGCTAGTATTTGAAAAACCGGAATACCAACACTGGCATCCATATTCTGTTCTGAGTGAGGTATTGCCATAATATAGTATAACTATGTACTTTCAGAGTATAATAGATTAATGTAGACTTTATATATAAAGAAATATTTTACCTTCAGTTGAGTTAAATTCATATTAGGATGTTTTTCCAAAACATGAATTTCATGAGCCAATGTATCAGCAACGTAGATGTACCTTTGCAGAAAGGACATGTGGGTCAGAGCTCCGTGGCCATATAGAGGTTCATTAACACAGCAGGAAGTATAAGTCTTAACAATTTGCGAATAAGTTACTCAGTGATGGGCCCTTGATAAAGTCAATTTTTATTTAAAAAGTAAGCTTTCAAAATCAATTCAGTGTTGCTACAACAATCACAGAATTGTTAAATTATTTTTCAAAAAGTTTGTAAGGAAAAATAATATATAGGACATCATTTTGAATATAAAGCCTGGGATATCTGCCACTGGAAGGACAACAGAACAAATATATGGCTTCAGGAAAAAAAGCTTTTATATTTCACAATATAATTTGATATTGCTAGGTATCATTTACATGTTATGCTACAGAACAGAACACGCTTTACTATTTATTAATATTCATTAATATTTAATAAAATATTTATTAACATATTGAAAATTTTAAGAGTAAGAGCTAAATACCTATTCAAAACAATCTGTCCAAAGAATGAACTAATGGACTACTTTGATTTCACTCTTTGAATGGACTGTTCCAGGGCAACTGTTTTATTGAACAATATGTGTTAAGCCATGAACTCGGTATTGTGACAGAAACATAAAAAAGACACAGCCTTTTTCCCTAAAAAGTTTATAGTACATTGGAATGATAAGACTGGTTTATACACATTAAACAAATCATGCAGCATGACTGGTACTATAAGAAATACTTCAGGTCTAGAGACTCTTGAGAACACAAAAGGGCTCACAAAGGAAGGGGCATCTTCACTAATATGGAACTAGAGACCAGATTTGAGGACATGAGGACAAAACACCTTCAAGGCAGAAGGAAACATATGAGCTGATGCACAGGGGCAAGAATGAGAGAGGCACGTTTGCAAAATAATGAGTTCTTTGTCCGAAGCATGAAAAGTATCAAAACGGAAGAAAAGGGAGGTCCACTGGAATTAGCCTGTTAACGAAATTCCAACCCTGTAGCTTGCCTTGATTTAATAAGCAATTGGGTTCCACTGAATTTTTAGAATAACAAAGAGGCATAATAACAAATGGTCACTTCCATTCAATAATTACTAGCATTTGCTCTGCACCTGGCAGTGCTTATTAGCATGAGTCAAAGATGAAGCAGACAGAGCTCCCTCTTTGGGGGGCTCTTAAAAGCTAGTTGAATAGAGAGAGAAAAATTGACAACAGTGGCAGAAAATAGGAGTGGGCTGAAAACAAGCTGGAAGAATGTCTAATGCTCTAGCCAGAGAGGATGAGACACTACACTAGGCAGATGTCGGTGGGAAGGACAGGGGGTGAGAGTGGGGGCCAAACAGGTACAACCAACACGACTCACTGTTTGGAAAGAAATGGTACAGGAGAAGGATTAACGCTGAAGCCCCTTTTATTATTATTATTATTATTTATTTTTTTTTTTTAGCTTGAATGACTGGGAAGTTTGACTCAGAAAGGTGAGACTTGGAAAGAAAGGCAGATTTGGCTGGAGAGGTTAGACTGTGTCAGTTATAGACAAGATAAATTAAATGATTAGACATGCATTTTCTGTAATCAAATGAAAGGAGAAGCTGTACCATGAAAATGAAGACATTTAGTTGTCAAGGACTGCCAAATTTATTTCATGTTATATCTGTAGTAGTTTAAATTGTTCAGAGTGCTAAGGCAGTAAAGAGGAAAGTAATAAAGAATTTAACATCTTTTCTATAGGCTGTGGTGGGACCTATAAAAATAAGAAGATAATTATGGAAGGCAATTTGACAATATCTATTAAAGACATTTAAAGGGCTCACTCTTTGAGCAAACATGTCTATTTTACGGGGCTGTTCTACAGAAATGCTTCTACAAATGTGCAAAGAGGAGGGGATCATCAGCACCGCATTTAAGCCAGTGCCCAGCTGGCACTGGAACCTGGGTCTGTATGATTCCCAAATCTGAAGATGTCATCATTATACTATAATGCTCCCAAAGGAGGTTTTTCCTTAAAAAATATTTGGATAAGTTTAAGTAGTAAATGAGACATACAAAATGGTTTTTAGAAAGAAAAAAATAATCTACATAGCCATCAACAGAGAATTAAATTAATTAATCATCCTTATAATGGAATTATAGCCAATAAAACAATGAGATATTTATTTAAAAGAAAACACCTACCTGATACTTTGAAATGTATATATAAATATGATCCCATTTTATTAAAAAATTATATTTAAACAATTATATAATGATATATAACAAAATATAGATATTGTATGTAAACATATAGTACATATAATTACATAATAAATATATTACATACACACATTTAATCATATATCACATATATCATATATAACAGACCAAAAATATCAAGTAAGGTATTTCCACACTGAAAAAAAAAGTGAAGAATTTGGCCCACGACCGCGACCGAGAGGAAATGAAGCTACTTGGATAAGGGATCGTACTTGTTGTCAGGTGAAATACTAATCCCATTTGCTGAGTCGAATCCTTCTGCTACCACTTTCACTTCGTGTGGACTATAGTAAACAACGTTTGTCCAGTGCAAGTTCAAGTATGTTTCCAAATACTTCAGGAAAGGATCAGAGAAATAGTGGTCATTGGTGGCATAGAAATGTGCAGGGCCAACAGCTATGATGTCACTCACACTGGAAGAGAAAAACAACATGTGAGAGAAAAGCCAGTTGGTCTCCATATTAAAGATGAGGAATCTAGAAGGTTTACACAATACACGCTTTAAATTTTTGGTAAGAGGTTTCTCAGGAAAAGCTCAGCTAAAATCACATAGCTATAGGAATATGCAATCTAGTATAATACCATTTGCCAAAGAACGATTTCGTATGGCACCAGGTAACCTGAAGACAGGCCATTTAGCAATTAAGGCAGGGTCATTATATTAAAGAAGGACTCGGTGCTGACAGCATGGTTTTTGACAGCAAGAAATGCAGGGCGACAGCTCTCCTCAGTATAGAGCCTTTTTGCTTGGTGAGCTGGTTGGGAGCCCAATAACATTTACATAGCTTGCATTTACTCAGCTGCTGGGTCTTTCTGAGTTTCTTTGCTTAGTTATTAGTCAAACTACGGTTGACTGTTCAATTCCTACCTGACTCACAAAGCCAACCAGCCGAGAATGACCTGGCACTCAATAAACACTTGCAGAGAAATGAATGATGAAATTGCCACAGTACAATGCTTTAGGTGAGAGATTTAGATGCTAAAAACAATTACATTTTTAAAACCAGTTAGGCAAAGGTGTTATTAAATTTAAATTTCAATTACCCGATGCAAAATTTTCTGAAAAGTACTGCTTTCTCCTTTGTGAAATAAAAACCAGAGCTACAGAGTAGGAGGGTCCCCTCTTTCTGAAAGAGCGCTGCCACGCAGAGGCTGCCCAGGTGGCATTTCTGCTGTTTATTATGAAGCGCATTTCTGGAAGAATGGCTGAAGTTACATGCTTCCCTAGGTAGGGAAGTAGAAATTAAAAATATCCATCAAATTCAAACTTTAAAAAAGCAGTAGGCTAATGCCAGCTGAGCCGGGGAGGTACGCGACTCCCTTTTAGTCACATTATCAGTCAGCTGTGTGTTCCTGAAGGAGTAGCGACCCACTTCCAACCTGAATGCTTCCAATTGTGTACAGTCATTAGCTCCTGGCCACCACTGACCCCATGAGAGCACTTTGCATTCGTCCCTTACAAAGCATACAAACTCCATACAAAGCAGGCTGCTCTTCTTGACAGGACAGGTATTGCTGCTTAGTTGGGTGATGAGTCATCTAAGATGGAAGGGCACAGCAGGGAAAATGGTGAGGTGTGTCTTCTACGCCCACAATGGCCCTGAAGAGCATCTCTCCCTGTAGTTTTAGCATTTCATCATTTCTCAAGAGACTCTGCATAGAACACTGATTATTGTAATGAGGGACATTGACCTTCCCTGCTCTACAGGGAAACCACGCACACGAATGCATGTTTATGTGCAGGTGTTTTAGGGGAGAGGGCTGCCATGGGGAGCATCTGAAAATTCTGGAGATAAAATGGAGAATGAACAAAAGGACTAAGTACCTTGGAAGAAGCTCATGTTTGATTGTTTTTAGATGCAAAAGAAAATTATCTTCTTCTTCAAATTTAAAAATTTCCACTGTATTCTTGGATTCTGGGTGGTTTACAACAAAGAGATAAACTGTGTCATCTGAGAAACAGAAACAACAGGGTTAATTTACCAGAGAACCCTAGGACCTCTGGGCAGACACTGACATTTAAATACCACGGGCAAGGAAAGGTTAAATGTCTGATCTGTAAGACGACTGAACAGATCATTCTCCCTCCCTGTCTTTCCCATCACTGTTTGCCTGGTGTTATTTCTGATCACTGGTCCCCTGACCTTTAAGAAAGAATGTTTTCCACGCCAATACAGAATTCATGAATAATCCGTGGATAGTTTAATTCAGAAATCTAGCTCTTTTTTTAATACAATGGTCATAGGTGTATATAAAAAGGTTATGAAATCTAAACATGCTTTCAGGTGTTAACTTAGAAATTTCAAAATGTAGCCTAACTTATACTTGGCTGAAAAGGCAAAGGATCAACTTATTTGTATGAAGCATACAGGAATAATTCATGAGTTAATTGCTCTCTTACAACAGACATGATCCGAATCTATTTGCCACAGTCATTTACAAACCATTGCAAGTTTCTTAATGTCGGTAGCTCATCGGCTCTTACCGTCTATGAAAGTGCTGATCCCATGCGGGTTAAATGAGGCCAAATTAAAGCCACGGCTAATTCTTAATTCCAATGCCCTTGGCTTTTCATCTTTTAGATCCATCATTAGTATTCCTCCAGGCTTATCTGGTGCAAAACTGTGGAGTCCTGGACATTTTAGACCCTTTTCAAAACAGGGGAAAAGGTTAAATATAAGGCTTCAGTATTTTTATGGACTAAAGTAGGAAGTATAAATAAATGATAAATAGAGACTTCGGTTAAAGGCAGTGGCATAAAGCTACAAACACAAAAAATGCAGAAAGGAGACAACAGAAAAAAGAATCATTAGGAGCTAAAAAGCTGAAAGGTGGACAATTAACTGATTTTTCTAAGCTGAGGCAAAAGACTAGGTAGGGGTTTAGTCTCTTTAGAGGGTAACCAGAAGGTTAGTGAGTGGGAAGGTACCAGCTGGAGTTGAGGGTGGGGATATGTGAACGTTTATACCCTGACTGTGGACCCTCAAGCCCACAGCCTGCTTTTGCTTCTGCAAAGCCAGGAGCCTTGGTGAATGGAGTCAGTCAAGATTGACCCCCTTTTCTCACATCCCATGTCCGCTGCATTAGCAAATCCTGTTGACTCTGCCTTGAAAATATATCCCTTCATAAGGGTGTGAACACCCTCCACCACTGCCTCCGTGACTGCCCTGGTTCAAAGTGCCACTGTGACTACAAAACGGCCTCCTGACTGGCCTTGGTGCCTCTGTCCCTGACTCCCTGCAGAAATCTAGTCTCACATCAACATCCACCTTCTGTCAGATGAAGTCGCACCTCTGATCAAAACTCCCATCTCACTCAGATTAAAAGTGAAAATTCCTATGATAGCCCAAAAGCCCTGTAAGATCTGCCCCGGCCACCCTCCTTCATGCGACCCCACCCTGAACACTCATTCTCTGTGCCCTCACCTCCTGTTAACCTCGTCCTCACTCCTGCTTCCTTGGCCATATTGCTGCACTGATGTTCTTCAAGGAAACCAAGCACACCCTCACCACAGGGCCTTTACACACACTGTTCCCTTTGCCTGGGAATGCTCCCCTCCCTGGAGATCCAGGGCTTCTTCCCTCAACTTTTTCTTCTTCTTTTTCTTTGTTTAAAATTTTATTTATTTTTAGAGAGAGGGGAAAAGAGGGAGAAAGAGAGGGAGAGAAATATGATGTGTAAGAGAACTAGCGATTGGTCGCCTCTCTCACATCTCCAACTGGGGACCTGGCCTGCAACCCAGGCACGTGCTCTGTCTGCGAATCAAACCAGCGACCTTTCGGTCCACAGGCTGCTGCTCAATGCACTGAGCCACACCAGCCAGGGCCCCTCGACTTCTTTTATCTGCACCAAATGTCCCTCACTGCCATTTGACAGATATACCTATAGAAATGGCAGCCTGGCTCCACCCTCACCACCGCTGTCACTCCACTGCCTCACCTTACTTTGCATGTTGGTGAAGTGAGGCCCCTGTCTGTGTTTGTTCCCTCCCCGCTGGGACACGAGTCAGGACTCTGTCTCATTGGTTTACTGCTGGAACCCAGGACCCAGGTTAGCGAATGGCACGTGGTCTGTCCTTTTTTCACTGATTCCAAATGCCACCTTTATTGTGTGCTAGATTCCTGTTTACATATTGGTCTGTTTGAGGACTCATGCTTATTCATATGCCACATATTAATTACCATAGTTTTATTTATAAGATATGGCAAAATATATATATGGCTGGTCCCCATATCCCACATGTATTGCTTTATCTTTACACTATAGTCCTTAATATTTCTGCTCATTTATTTTTCTGTATAAATTTTGGAAATTAAGTTGCTGTTGTGAATAAAATGTTGTTGTTGTTATTATTATTATTACAACTAAATTTTCTATTTGATTTTTTTCCTAGTGCATAGGAAAGCCCACATTTCTGGAGCTTCTAATCAGGATTGAGTTAGAATTTTACTTAATGATTTTTGTGGCACCTGCTGAAATAATCAAGGTCTTTTCTCTTTTAAATCTTTTCAGTCATACTTTAAAAGAGTACCAAAAGAAGTCTCACTTTATGCACAAAATTGGACGCAAGAGAAATTCTCTCCAATTAAAAAAAACTGATCCAGGCTGTCAGGGCCCGTGAGCAGGAGAGAGCTGGAACGGCACCACTGCGACCCAGCAGCGCCGCTCCAGGGGGTAATAACCTCCCTTCTTTCTCGACATCCCACAAAGATGGCTTCCACGGACAGGAAGTTCTACCAGGGATGGTGACAGTTATTCGTGGTTATTTTAATTCTCTCATTTAAATCTGTTTTTCTTCCTTTTTAAAACCTTATTTTTACTTACAGTAAAATACACACAAAATTTACCACCTTCACCATTTTTAAGTATATAGTTCAGTAGTGTTAAATCCATCCACGCTGCCATCTCAATCTTTGTCATAATCTACTCTGTGTCATCCAATTCCTCATTGAGTGTGATGTTGGTTTTGTGGTGACCCTCAAACCTATAATGATGGAATAGGATGGGTTGGATGGGCTAAAATGCTTAGAAGAATAAACAACTGACATGACATGAGAGTTATTAATTTAGAAAGGACCATATTGCAGGAAATATTAGAAACAGTGCTGAGTAAATTAAAGGAATAAGGGAGCTTGTTTCTAAATTTGAAAAAAAGAAAAGAAAGTCATATAACCAAGAAAGAATACAGAAAAAAAAACTCAGGAACTTCTGTTGACATGGTTATGAGACCATTGTGACTATAAACCCCTCAGCTGAAATGGCTATAGATTTAGCACAGGCTGGTGTGGCTCAGTGTTTAGAGCACTGCCTCATAAACTGAAAGGTTTGATTCCCAGACAGGGCACATTCCCAGGTTGTGGGTTCGATCCCCAGTCAGGGCATGTATGAGAAAGCAAAGAGGGCAGCCGATTGACGTTTGATCGACGTTTCTCACATCAATGTTTCTCTTTCCCCCTCTCTCTACCTCTCCCCCTTACTCTCTCGAAAAAGTGTCCTCCTCGGGTGAAGATAAACAAAAGAAAGGGAAGAGAAGAAAAGAAATGGCTATTGATTTATGTACTTAGAAAGCTCAGTCCTCTAAATTCAGATATATTCCTATGGGGAGAAAATCTCGAAATAGGTGTGTTCTGGATTATACAAATCTGAGAGCCCCTCCTTTTCAAAAAATAAAGATTACAAAAGCAACTGCCTTCTACTTTACTCAGGATTTTTGCATCTCTAGTTATGAATAATTTTAACTAGTAGCGCTAGTGTTCTTCCTCAGCCTACAGGTATACGTGCAAGCTTGTGCCTCTGAACAAACCCACAGTCCTACTAGAAATGTCATTTTACTCATTCTGTGGAGGTTATTAAATAAAGCTTTTTTTACAACCATATTTTAAAAATGTAATATAAACATTGGTGTCTCTGCCAAAGCCCACAGCATTTCCTTTTTCCCTCAGCGCTCACAATCAGCCGCGCACCGGCTTTCATATAAAAACCATCGGGAGCCCGAAGAGTGGTCTAACCTCATTCTCACCTGAGCTGAGTCCTCTCACCTTCTCATAAGTCTGACAACTATTTTATTAGTGTTGTGACTCTCTTCTGAAGCATCTCCGACTTTCTCACATCCCTCCCGAACCTCAGAGCCTGAAGATAACAGATGCTGAGAGGAAAAGGAATAATTACAGGCTGCCTCCAAAGTTGGATACTTCCTCCTCAAGGAAAACTGAACCCATAAAGATGACAAGGACCCTTGCTTTGGGTCCAGCTGGGAAAGAACGATGGTCAGAATGTTCTCGTCAGCCCACGGAGAAAGTTTCCCAATTACAGTGCATGCTGATGTTGGCCAGCATCACACAGGCCAAGCAACTTCAAAGTCGTCCTCACACATGCCCTACCAAGGTTATTATTTTTCTGCTGATAAGAATTAAGACACAGTGAAGGGTATAAATAAGCTCAGTCAATGACTTTCCACTTACGATTGGCTGTACAGGGGGAAAGGAAAGAGAGGAAAACATTGCCCCTGTCTGGGAAAGTTGGTATATTGTTTGAAAATAAATAAATAACGGCAAGAGTATGAGCTCAAAGTTGAATATTGAGTGGAAAGAAAGGTAGATGCTGTATTTAAAACAGTATAATGTCCCATCGAATTTTCACAATAATGCCCCAAATACCCTTCTTAATAAAAACTTTTAAAACACAGACTACACTGGAATATTTTAGTGTAATGCTGTGGCGACATCAAGGGCAAAGAACCAACTGACAGAGACTTTTTCATCTCTGCATTTCGGTAAGTTTGAGGACATTTTCCAAGATCCTCTTTGACCTTTTTTTTTAAGAACATATTTTTAAAAGTGAGGAATTCAAAAAATAAGTCGCTGCTCTGCAGGTCTCATCAAACTCCCCTGGACCTCCTCCACTGAGTTTGGGAAGATCGAAGGTACTCACCACACTAAGGAAAGCCAGACCATTGGGGAGAATGTCAATA